>JAJIYU010018877.1:0-11041 GCA_030144865.1 Tinospora cordifolia
AATTTATGTAATTATAAATTAATATTTACATAATGTTTGATTTATTTTTAATAAATACATGTATACTACATTTTTATTTAATTATATGAATTTTTCTATGTACATATTCCTATAATATGTAGTATTAACATTTACTATGCTAACACACACCTTATTCATACACATATTAACCTATATGTGTATCGATACTTTATTTCTATTTATTTCTTAAGCAAATCTTTAAATTTCATAATTAATTCTACTAATTTGAGGTTTTCATTTAATTATCAAATTAAGGTCTTATTTACCTAATTTATATTATATCTCCAATATATTTTATTTTTCATGCGCCAACCTACAATTTGCACCCAAAATTTCTTAAAATCTTCAAATTTTTTTTCACTTAACTTATTTCATTTAATTTCATTAAAGTTATTTATCTTTAATTATTTGACAAAATTTTGAGTTATTACATCCCATGCTACCAAACTGTCTTCTTCATATCATGGTAGATTTTTGTAGACCCTGGATGAATAGTATACTAAGATCTGTGTGCTTTTTCAAGTAATGATGCCCTTAATTCCCAATCAACAGGAATCCATAACCTTCCATGGTAATGCAACACACCATCAGAACCTCTCTGCTAGTCAACTCTATCTGCAATGTCAACCCAAGTCTCATACATCCTCAAATCAGGATCATGCTATTGTAACTCTCTAATCTTCTGAATATGAGAGTTTGTCAACTGAATATGCATCTGAGCAAAAATATCAACATGTGGCTCTATAGAAGGAATACTCATCATAGTCACTCTCTCTAAAAGTCGCCATTCTAGAGCCATCTGGAAAGTTACCATACTAGTCTCTTCTCGTTTCTTACTCAGTGAATCTGCTACAAGATTGGACTTCCCAGGATGGGACTCCAAAGTGAAGTCATAATCCTTTAGGAATTCTAGCCATCTACACTGCCTCATATTCAGCTCTTTCTGGTCAAATAAATATTTTGGACTCTTATGATCAGAATACAGTGTGAACCTTTCTCCATACAAATAATGTCTCCATAGTTTCAACACAAAAACTACTGCTGTAACTCCAGATCATGCACAGGATAATTTTTCTCCTGCACCTTTAGCTGTCTAGATGCATAAGCACTTACCCGACCTTCCTGCATCAATACACCACCCAAACCTGTCAGTGCTGCATCTGTATATATCACTAATTCCTTCCCAAGCTGTGGAAGTACTAACACAGGAGCAGTAGTTAACTTCTTTTTTAATTCCATGAAAACATCTTCACATGCTAAGGTCTACACAAATGGTACATTTTTTTGAGTCAACTTTGTGAGTGGAGTAGCTAATTTAGAAAAGCTCTTTACAAACTTTATATAATAGCCAACTATACCCTGAAAACTATGAATCTCGGTCACCGTAGTTGGTATTGGCCAATTGATAATAGCTTGAAACTTAGCCGAAAACTATACCCTCCGCACTTACTACATGACCCAAGAACTTCACCTCATCCAGCCAAAACTCACATTTGCTAACTTTAGCATACAATCTATGCTCCCTTAAAGTCTTCAAAGTGATATGGAGATGGTGTTCATGGTCTTCTCGAGTCTTGGAATATATGAGGATATCATCAATAAACACAATAATAAACTAATTAAGATATGACTTAAATACCCTTTGCATTAAATCAATAAACATAGTAGGAGCATTAGTTAATCCAAAAGGCATCACAAGAAATTCATAATGACCATATCTTGTTCTGAAAGAAGTCTTTGGTACATCTTCTTCTCGAACCCTTAACTGATGATACCCATGCCTCAAATCAATCTTAGAAAAGAACTTAGCACCATTCAACTGATCAAATAAATCATCAATGCAGGGTAAAGGGTATTTATTCTTTATAGTCACCTTATTCAACTGACGATAATCAATGCACAACCGTAAGCTTCCATCTTTCTTCTTTACAAACAATATAGGTGCGCTCTAAGGTGACATACTTGGGTTAATAAACCCTTTAGTCATTAGCTCATCTAGTTGCACTTTAAGTTCCTGCAACTCTTTTGGTGCCATTCGGTATGGAGGAATGGAAATAAGCTTAGTATTAGTCATTAGTTCAATAATAAAATCTATCTCTCGTTTAGGTAGTAACCTCAACAAATCATCTGGAAACATGTCAAGATACTCACAAACTACATGAATATCAACTACCTGGATACCTTTTGCCTTTTCCACCATTGAACATATACCAACCAACAATCCTACTTCTTCATCAGTAGTCATATGACCTTGAGTAGGAAGTTGTGAAGATTTCATACCCTTGTCCACAAATGAGGGTTGACCGGGTATTTGAAAGACTACTCTTTTAAAAAAGCAGTCAACAGATGCATGATAGGCCGCCAACCAATCCATGCCTAGAGTAGCACCAAATTCTAGAAATTCCAAAACTCTAAAACACACAATCATTTCATGATTGTCATATTTCACCACACAAGTTTTACACACCAGATTTGGATATATTCTTTCCCTAGCTGCTGTGCTCAAAATCAGAGGTGTGCTAGTCCTAACAAGTGATAAATGCAGTCTATCTACCATATGACCAGCAATAAAGGATAAAATTGATCCAACATCTATCAAAACATACGTAGGAGTGTCACAGATATCGATAATACCTTCAATGAGTTGTTTGCTGGAGTCAGGATCAGGCTCTGTTACTACTATAGCTTGTTCACGTATCCCAGCTACAGTCCCACTTCCCTGGACAGTAGAAGATCTCTGGGGTGCAGATTGTGGACACTGAAAAACTCTATGTCATGGCATCCCACACCTAAAGGAAACAAATGGTGGTCTACCTGATCCAGAAGCAGAAGATGCAACTTGAGACCCTGTACTTCCTACTGCCATATAAGGTTTGCTCCCAGTCTGTTGTTGTGATCTCCTTGGCTGTGGTACACCTCTCCCTGCCATATGTGATGCTAGTGGTGGTGTTGGCCCTATCACAATTGGAGTTGCAGATGCCTCCATTTTGCTACCCTGACCACCATATCTGGCCTTTTTATTAGGCACTGGCCTTCTCTTCTGATAATATGGCCTCCCCGCCATAGCTAGACTCATCTAGCTTACTGGTGCACTCTGCATGGTAGATAATGTCACAGTCATCCCTATAGCAGTAGCTCTCGTCATCTTAGCATTAGCTTGGGCAATCTCAAAATTCCCAGCCTGTTTGGTTGCTTGCTCGTAAGTTTGTACCCCTGCTAATGCTAACCCCTCATGGATGCGATCACAATACCCATCTCTAATCCGTTGCATCCGGAGCTTGTCTATAGCTACCATCTCAGGAGCAAATAAAGCTAATCGATTGAACTCTTGCTCATACTCCCTCACTGTCATACTTCCCTAAGTGAGATGCATGAATTCATTTCTTTTCTTGTCCTTCTCACACTTAGGATAGAATTCTTCATAAAATAATTCTTTGAACTTAGTCCATGACTTAACCTCCACACCTCTAGTGGCCATCCATCTCCACCAATCATGTGCTTTGTCAACCAACTTGAATCTAGCCAGTTTCACCTTTTCTGCATTTGAAGCTTGCATGTCCTTAAAGATAGTTTCCACCCTGTTCATCCACCTTTCTACAATTTCAAGATCAAGCCCTCCTGGAAACTCAATAGGACCCCTATGTTTGAAGGCCTTCATTACTTTCTCATACCCATCTTTCTCAGCATTAGGATCCAACGGTGCTGCCACCTCAGCCTGGACTGGAACAGGATCAACAACTGGTTTAGTTCTAGCTCTCACAGGAGCATTAGCATTACTCTGTTCCCCTTCCGTTGGCACATTTTGTGGAACTGGTCTGTTACCCTACATCTGTGCTAATAGAGTAGCTAGCAGTGCCTGCTGTTGTTGCTGTGAAGCAAGTATAACTTCTAGTGTTTGATTCAACTTTTCATTAGGATCCATGGCTGATCTTGCTTGTTTTTTCCTTCAACACTAAAATTTACAAGCAAATAAAACTTCATCAAGATCAAATTCATGGTACTTGTTAACCTGCAATAACTATCAATATAAATACGCCTATAAGCAAACATAACATCATATAAGACTTTTATCTTTTAAAAGTAACGTCATGACCGACACATAATCCTACTCAATATCCATACAAAAATTTTGACAGAGTCTCCCCTAAAATTTGGACTTATCACAAATAATTCATCACATAATAAACACATTTTATCAATTCCACCAGTTCACCACAAATAATAGTAAACCACATGCTATCTTCAATCAAAACTCATAGCTCATAATTTACAAAGTTCCACTCTTAACTAGTATAACCAGATCCAAATCCCTTTAATGATATTACATATACAGTGATAATTATAATTATACAAAAGTACAACCCACAAAATAATTAAACATATGCACACAGTAGTGACTGAAGAGTCAACTACCCTTCTTGTGCTGGTTTCTTCCCTTTCTGATCTATTCCTAAAATATTAAAGATAATAAGTGAGCAACAACATGCCCAGTGAATAATCTTTATCTATGACATTTAGATGCATTTAAATAATCATGCAGAAAATCAAATTGGATAAAACATTTAAATTTATCATGCACATTTAAGCTATACATACATGCATTCAACATAGGGACCATGCTAATTTCATTGCATCATTTAATACAAACACATGCACATGTACATCCTTCAGAAATAGACTCAGTCTCACTTCTTGTCTAGCCTGGACAATAGTAGACTGTACCTCTAATTATCACCCACTCCATAACCATTTCGAGGATTATCACATAGAGAAAGACTGATACTTCTCATGGCTCAGTCCCACATGGATTATCACATAAGAAATATTATTCTCCAAGGCTCAGTTCATTGAAACAATATCGTATTTTAGATCTGCTCTTGCAAATCCAAAAACTCTGCCATGTAAATATAGTTTATGAATTTCAAATCAAATGCAATAAATGTCAATACAAGTAGCATGCTTATATTCAAATCATTTTCATATCTACAATGCCCAATAACCAAAATAAAGAAATACTCACAGATTACCAACAGCTTAACTCGCTGGGCACGTATTTCACTTCCTGCTATAATAAACAGTCTCTCCCAAATTTACTGTAAAATTCAGTAATATATAATCCATCATTTCATATATATTACATATTTTCATTCACATTAATTCTAGTTTTATAAAAATCATATTTTGACATAGTATCACCATTCATATAATGCCAAAAATAATTACTACTCACCAAAATTACTGTCCAACCAATTTTCAATATCCATTCCCCAAAAATATAGGTTCTAATGCACCGAAATCAACCTATCATAGAAACAATTCATATCCATAATCACAATTAATTTATTTTTATAACGGATTTCTAATGGATTTATTTTTCATACTTAATTACATGCGTGCACTAGACCTCACGTGAGCTCGAATATTCTCAATAACCTTTAAACTTAATTTCCAGCTCAAAGACCATATTTTTATAGCAGAAAATAAAATAAATAAGTTTCCCAAATCATATTTTTCTTTAATTTTTTTAAATTTTTATAAATAATTCCATTGATCAATTATTCACTAAAAATCCATTTATATCCAAAATTCTCAAATTTGGTGTCGATGGGTATGTATTTTCATTCTCTACATTCCTATGAGTTTCAATCAAAGTTTTATTTGGGTTGAACATAACCAAAAGCCTATCCAAAGGTTATAAAACTTTGGATATTTCTTTTAAAATCTACATTACAAACTAACACAATTTAACCACATATCTGAGATCTACTCATCACTAGGAGTGTTTTGATATAACTTTTACTATTCTACTCACTGTGAAAAAATACCCAATTTTTTGGTACAGCTGTAAACACAGTCTACAATAAAAATTACACCCCTTGGATTGTAGTACAAGGCTTACTTAACGTTTTTGTAACTAGAATTTAGAAAATTAACTTACCTGCGCGACGAATCCGACAAGAAAATCAAAATTTTCCCATGGGTTTCCCTTGTTTTCTTTCGTTCGGTTTTCGTTCTCTGTTGTTTGATGTTTTGGAGATGCAAAAGAAAGTAAACGAATTGAAGACAAAAAGAAAATGAACAGCTCTCATTCCATTTTAACCTTTTTTTTGCCAATTACTCAAATGCCCCTAATTGATTAACGTACCCATATGATTGTGTGCTAATTTCACTTCCAAACACATTAATTACCCACTATTCACTTATTGCATACTCCATCCAAAGACACCAACCGTCCCACTAATCTTTATAAATACAAACCCACCATCATAATTTCTCATTATATTTTATACACACACACACACACACACACACACACACACACACATATATAACTCACTATTATATTAATGCATGTATCCCAACTTGTCATTTCATTTCATCCTTATACATATTAACCAATTGTTTCATTTGTACCCCCATTATTTATGATTATACCTTAATTTTATTATTATTAGTATTTATACAATAATTATTTCTTTCAGCAACTAAGCTAACACGTATTTTTAATACAGGTGTGTACTTAACATATATATACACACGTAATTCATACAAATATTTGTATTTATACTCATTTATTTTTATTTAAATTAATTTATGTGTCTAATTAAAATACAGAGTGTTACTTTTATGCAATTCTCACCATCAATAATCATACTACATAGCTTATTGTTTATATGGCAGCGAGTATGAAATATGTTCTCTCATTGTTGCTGCAAGTCATCTACTTTGATTTGAGAATTCAAGACACGGCTCGTTACAAGAGATTTACCTTCTGTTGGATATTGGATATCATCATCAATTGTATTTTCAAATGAAATCAGTGAATCTTTGCTCTCGCTTTTTGTCCCCATTTCACCATCATCATGCAGGATCATTACCCTTTTGTTTGGACATTGTGATGCAATATGTCCAATTTCCAAACATTTAAAACATTTAATATCTCTATTTTTAGAGGGTTGGGAAGTAGATTTACCTTTGTCTTTCATAGAAACTTTTATGGTGCCTTTGGGTGTCTCCTTGGAAATAGTTTTATCATCCTTCTTCCAATTTGACCTCCAATAAGAACTAGAAGCTGAGGTAGACTTTAAAGCCCACTTATTTTCAATCTCCTTTCTACCTTTATTGCTATGTGAACCATGTCTTCTAGCTCAACATAATGGTGAAGATCTACAACATCAGCTATCTTTTGGTTCATTCTTTTTAGAAATTGAGCCATTATTGCTTTCCGATCTTCCTCTATATTAGCCCTTATCATAGCCACCTCCATATCTTTATGATATTCCTCCACACTCTTTGACCCTTGTGTAAGGCTTTGTAGTCTTTGATAAAGCTTCCTGTAATAGTGACTAAGAACAAACCTTTTCCTCATTAAAGCTTTCATTTCTCTCCACGTTTTGATAGGTTGCTCTTGATTTCTCCTTCTATTGGTGACTTACTGATCCCACTAGATGATTGCATAACCTATAAACTCAATTACTGCCAATTTTACCTTTTTCACTTCTAAGTAATTATGACAATAAAAAATCAACTCAATTTTTTTTCCCACTCCAAATAAACTTCTGGGTCAATTTTACCTTGGAAAGCGGAATCTTCAACTTAATGTTCCCAAAATTCCTATCTATCCCATCCCTACTTCTAGGACGATTTTGTTGGAAGCCCCTCCTATGCCTAACTCATTTATGCCTATTTCTATCCAGTTCAACTTCAGATTCATAATCATCTTCATCCCTACTAATAGCTTTATCTTCATCACATCTCCTTCCACATGAGTAGGATAATGCCTTGCATGCCCTCTTGGATTATGATCTCTTTGAGGCCGTCCCTGTAAAGTTTGAAGCTCTGTAGCTTGCCTATCTATTCTATCTCTAAAATCTCCCAACACCACATTTAAGCGTTTGAATTGTTGTTGCATGGCAAATATCATAAACATAAAATCTTGTGGTTCTTTCTTATTAGATGACGATTCATTTGTCTTTGACATTTTCATTAAATGACCTACAAGAAAATGTTAGTAAAAATAAACTTCTCATGCTAATGTTCACTTTTTCTTTCTTTTGGAAAATCGCTCACACTCTTTCCTCTCATAGCTTTCTCTTGTAGCTCTTTAAGGAACTAATCAAACCCAACCAAGAATTAACTCAATCTTGTAGAGTTTATGTTAATAGTCAGGATATGAAAAAGATAGGAATGAAATGATTTCTAGGAAAATGGTTCAAAAGAAAGAACAACAATTAGATACAAAATTGAAAAACTGAGAACCAATCAAGATTATAGCTTTTGATATGAACACAAGCACTTTCACAGTAATAACTTCTCTTGCATGAAAGCAATTAGCAAATACTTTGTTTTTTTCCTTTTTTTTTTGCAAAATTCACAACTTTTTTTGTTTTGTAGAATCACAATTTCTTTTTTCAGAATCACAACCTTTGTTTTTTTTCCCAAAATTACAACCCTTTTTTTTAGAAACACATCTTTTTTTAATATGTAAAAAAAGAGAATTTGAACAAGAAGGAAATAAGAAACAAAAAGATGAAAGAAGATGACGAATGAAAGGAAATCGATGAACAATAATGAAGTAACAAAAATATGAAATGAAATTTACGAAATAAAAATATATAACTTGATCTTAGAGTCGAAGCTCTAATACCAACTGATGCGAACCCACTAGGAATTAGATCCTAAGAACCCCCATTCAAGGTAGTATGCTCACCCCAAGAAAGCTAAAATCAGATTTAATGATTCACTTGAACCCTTGAATAACAAAAAACAAGAACCCAAAGTGTTAAATACCACAAGGTTGATCAATCCTTGATAAGTCTAGAAAAGTTCAATGAAGAACAAAAGAGAAAGCCTGTCTCAAATTTGAAATGTTCAGATTAAACACTCACTTTACTGATTTGATGCCTTCCTCAAAAGAGGAGTAAGCCAATTCATACAAATCTTGGATGTAACTCCAGGAAATACAAAAAGTCACAAAAATAAATAGCTATTAACTTATACATGAGAATTGAAGACTCTACACTAGTTGACACTTAATACATATCACAACTCCACTAGTAACCCGTATGGACAATGCATTAACTTTAAACACAAACACATTATTGCATAGCTATTACACCTTGAAACTGAAATGTTTGAAATAAAAGACCAATAACACGTAGGAAATTAACTAATTTTGTGCAATCTCTAATAATGACCAATAAACCAACTGTATCATTTCAAATTAATGAGATTTTAACTTGAATTATTCTGTCCACACATGTATTTCTACTAGAGCTCTTTTTATTTCTTATAGTTTTGACTATCCTGTACTTGGATAACACTTATAGTTCCTTTTGATTTATCCAAGCCCATATTAAAGTTGGCAAAACCATTAACACCTTGTTTGGCCCAAATGTCTTGAACCAGCCCAAGTAGTGTTTCTTTAAGTCTTTTGGCATGGGCCCCTGTAATTGGTCCTCTTGGAATATGCAAAGCATCATCATCACCATAAATTAATTTATTCGTGTCATCTTTGTCAACTTCAAGATCTGCATCATTTTTCGAAATGATCTATAGGATGGCCACAACAGCAAGAGGTGGAGTTCAAGATTGAAGTGTACCTTGGAATTGATCCAATAATCATTCCATCATATCAAATGGCACCTATTGAATTGATTGAATTAAAAACAAACTAGATGAACTCTGCAAGAAAGGATTCATTCGACTGAGCATGATTTGCTAATCTCCGAGTCCATAATTCTTTCATAATCTTGAATCTCTACACATCCCATACCATATAAAAACTAGATATGTAAGATCCTTGAATCTCGTGTCCTAGCCAAGTGTTTCATTTTTAAACGTATTTTAGTCTTTAACTTACGTCATAAAGATTTTTTTTTTCATGATTTATTGTGTCATCCTTAGCAACACCCAAATCTCTTCCAAAGGTCTTTTCCTAGACCAAAGGACTAAATAACATCTCTAAGAGGTTCCTTCATGAAACTTACAACCAATGGTTTATATCTTATACACTTGCCCAGTTTATCTACTAATTGAGCTTTGATACCACCTTCGTAACACTCGATCTCCAGTCCCCTATATTATTGAAATGCCCTTAGTGCAATAAATGTAAGGAGATACATAAATGTTAAATAATATTCATGTAATACCCTAAAATTCATACAAAATTTGATAAATTAAAGTAAATTCAATAAAAATATTTAGAGTGCAATAAAATTTGGGAAAATCCATGAAATTGTGATTCATATGATGTACAAGTATTTGAGTAGAAGAATCGATGAATTTGAGTATAAATCAGAACTCTAAATGGTGATCAATCAATGGTTACCACGGTAATGGCATAGATTACTGCGATAATGGTCTATAGAACATAGAAAGAGAAATTTCTCTTTGCTACCATAGTAGCATTTGAGACTATTGCGGTAATGCGAATTAAAACACAAGAAAAAACTTTGTGACTTTGATTACCGCGTAGTCAAGTTACTGTAGTAATACGTGAATATATATGTCAAGTTTTGTGTGTAAAAACCCTAATCTCACTATCCCATCCCACAACCACTCGTCTTCATTCTCATAGCAACCCTAGCCATCTTTTGTGACATCTCTTCTCCTCCCATAGGCATTCTAGATTAATCTTGACCCATCCCCTCTAGCATGTCTTGCAAGCAATTGCTTAAGATAAAGTCACACTTAACACGTTACAATTTTGTCCTGGAGCCCTAGATCTATGCCAAAACACATTGCAAGGTAAGAAATGACTCTTTAACAATCATATAAGTTCTATATTGCATTCTACTCTATAACAACCCGGGCCCACCGTGACGATATTGTCCCCACCTTAGCCACCACTGACTGGGTGTATGTAACACCCCAACCCTCGTATCATTAAGCATTGGACCATCCACCGTTTTTCTTGACAGTGGACTAAACCAAACGGCAGGCCGGGCCGGTGTTACATTACAAGCGACACACACTTGACTTTCTATTTCAGTCATTTCATGCCTTGATCGTATTTAAC
>JAJIYU010018878.1:0-11008 GCA_030144865.1 Tinospora cordifolia
ATGCTAACTTGGATTGAAGAGATAGAGGTTATGGGCCCAAAGTATGGGCTCGTAAGTTAATTGTATATAATTATGTAATTTAAATCAAACTTACTAATTCTTGTAAACTTTCGTTGCTGTCCATTTATTTTTTTATAAATAAATTAATCTTCTTATTAGAAAATATAGAATTTCTGAAATATAAGACCACCAAAAAAAAGCAAGATTTTCAATTTGTTAGAAATCAATTTATAGTGCTTTGAATTGATTTAATAGTCGAATCCAAAGAGACAAACACTGTTTGATCTTTAAGCACAAGATAAAAGGCAAAATTCTATCTTAGAACATTACATTTGTAATCTTCTATCAATCGATTTTTATTCTTTTTCTTATTACTATTTTGTTTTTGCAGTACTGTTAAATTTTGATATATGATGCTGTAATTAATATTGGTTTGGATGGCTAGTGGTGGCTTGTGGGTGCCAAGCATAAATGAAATAAATTCAAATAATTTGAATAAAGAGATTTGTTGAGATGTAACCTTCAACATTAATGACAATATGTAGTCAACTGTGCATCTGTAGGACAAACATTTCTTAAGACAACTTGCATGAAAAATAAGGAATTTATTGTGTAGTGTTAATGGCATGTTGGCATTTATATAATCTAGTCCTTTTATAGTCACCACTTTAATTCCTTCCATTAAAACTCTTCATTATGTTCAACCAATATTCTTCAAGACAGAATTAAGAGGGCATGTGGACTTCTTAATTAATGCCACATTCTTTTGCCAACCTCCTTTTAGTTAATTCATTAGCCTCCTTTTTTTTTTCCTTAAATTCCTTAACCTTCATCTTATTTGTTAGGTCATGTTTGTTACATAAGATTGGACTAGGACAGGACAAAAAATTGTCCTAATCTGGTGTTTAGTGCTACATAGGATAAGATAAAAATTTATTTGGGCTCACATCACTTATCTTATACTTATCCTATGTTGATAAGATAACTCAATTCCACCAAAAAAAAATTATTTTTTTACTTTTTTTTTTAAAAAAATATTTTTAAAAATTTTTTATATCCTATCTTATCTAATCCCATCCTGTCTCACTAAAATAATTTTGCTATCATGTGTGACTATTTTGCCTTCAACCACATAGATCAATTATTATGGACACAGATAATCAAATTCCTATCGCTTTTAAGGTCCTCATTAACTGATCTATTAAATATCATTACTAATTTAATAGATCGAAGAATGAGACTCACGAAACCTTTATCCGCATGATAGCTTAGGCGATTGGTCAAAAAATTCACTGATCGGTGTGTAATTCCATCAATCACATAAGAAACCCAAGCAATCAGTGTAAATATTCATTTACTTTGACATGGAAAATTGCTATTAATAGATTGATGAGCTATTAGATTATCTTTTGACAACCTTATTAAGACGTGAGCATGGAACTTTAGATAAATTTCTCAAGTTTATTCTATCGTTTTAAATTATCTATTCCTCATCTTCTTTTATTTTTTTATTATGTAATGAATGATAATCAATTTTTTTCTTTTTCTTTTTTTTTTTTTTTGTTGAGTGCGTTTGTAATTAAGTGGTAAGGAAATATGAGCTCTATTGCTGGACACCATTTGAAATCTTAAACTAGAATGAAAGAAGAACATAGAAAATAAAAATTGAAGCAGAGAATTTGTATTATCCCAGTTCTTGGTCCTTTCAATTTTGTCACATTTGTATCACGTGTGGAGAAGCACCCTATTCTACATTAAATGTTATACACGTGTCAACCGCCGAGAACTGAGACGTTACTTTTCCCACATTCAAATCATATTAAATACATTTTGGACACACGATATCTCATCTAAAGTACTCATTTGTCTCTTAGACCTACCAAGAAATAACGCATGAAAATAAACAAAGATAATCAAATAAATAAGTCATTAGCTTCAACAATTAAGTTTAATAAAACGTGGAACCAAGTTTCCAATTGAAAATCTCTAAAGCATCGCCTATATGGCCAAAATCCAAACTATAAAGAGAGTCAACACTAAAAAATTATTGGATGACCATATTGCCCAGTCTAAATCGTATACTTGAATGAAAATAAAATATAAATCGGTTTAAGGACTGTATGTCCAATCTATACTAACTAATCAAATGAAGATGTCCTCAATTAATCTCCACTGTGAGGTTAGCAAACTAGCTAGTAAAATTTCCTGGAGATGTTGATTAGCAAGCACCACCTCAAAAGTTACCTGAAATGGAAAGGTGGAGTGAGCTTGAGAGCCCAGTGAATCATACACAGTACATCAATAACATTATTTAAATCAAACACAGAACATGCAACCGTTTATCAAACATTAGGCATTTCATACATTAGGTTATTAACAGTCGTTATTTAGACCGAAGGGCTTAACCTTGGTTTTCTGTCATCATAATCGTATCAAATGGAAAGAGAAAAAGTGCAATATATGCCAAATTCCAATGGTACAGGGAAACACACCTATTATCCAACCCGAGAATGAGAGACACACCCATCACTCATTCTCTAAGAACTAGGGTCACACCCATAGTTCTATCATAAAAAACCAGGGACAAATCCATCATTCCTTATCACGAGAACACCCACAATGATCCCCTTTAGACCACTGCAACGGTATGCCGTTCGATTCTCAATTTATCTTTGCATGAACATCAACAAACATCTCATGAAAACATAGTTATCATATTATCATGTATAACACATCATTGTACAATAACTTAATCTTGCTGATCATCTCATGAAAATATAAATAAAACAATAATCATCTTATATTATAAAAGCTTGTAAACATCGAACATGGACATATAACTTTTGTTATTCTAGCACTCATGCATTTATGCTATTCATAAATCATTCAAACAACATCCTAGCATACTTCTTGGCATTCAAGCAATGTATACACACGACATGTTTAGCGTTAAAATTAAAACAATAATAGGAAGTAAGGTAATCACTTCCACCTGTCTAATAAGTTCCTTTGGGCCCTTGCTTGTAGTTGTGTTGCTTTGGATCTTCAACCTTTAAGATTTAACACAAATATTATTCGAGTTTCAAGCATTATTAATGTCTTCAAATCATAATGTAATGATTTCTTAGTCATGGTGTATATGTGAGGCAAAGAGAAGAGGACGACGCATTACCGTGGCAAACACGCTATTATGAAAAAGACAAACATGGTCTCGACATGTTACCAGTGTACCCTAATTGCACTACCGCGGTAGTCTGCGTTCTAGTCGGGTGAATAGTGCACTACTGCAGTAGTCACATGATTTCTAAAAAATCACACTCTGTTGGTGTGTTTCTTGTTCCCCTTCATGCATGACACTTCGATGCATCAAACTTAAAACTCAAGACCAAGTATTTCAATGGATAGAAGAGTTTTTATACTTTGATATTATTTGTTCGTCCTTGGTTTGCCTCCAAAGAATGTTTAGGATGCCTCCAAAGAATGGTTTCAAGAAATCTTTTTCATTGAATGAACCATCATAATATGAGAAAATGTGAAACAATAATGAAGACATGTGTTGTGAGCGAATAAGTCTCTTACCTTGTCTACAATTGATTGTAAAGTCGCAACAATCGAACCCCTCAATGATTATGTAGCTCTTCTTCACTGTTTGCTTGAGAGGCTGTTAAGAGAAGTTAAAATGGTTGGAATTTGACTTAGAATGAGTGCAAAGGAATGAAAGTGTCGACTGAGAATGGTAGGGTTTGATTCGAGGGAGGAGGTGTGATTGTAGAATGAAACCACAAGTTTTAGGGTTTCTACACGCCGTTCCACTTATATATGCATGCATTCGCATTATTGCGGTAACTGCAATTGCAGCCAATTTCTGGGTTTTGACTTGCACTACCGTAGTATTTTGAGTCTTTTGTATTATTTTCATGTTTTCGTCAATATTTCTGATGTTTATCCAAATATACAAATATTTACTATTTATTCTGGGTTTATTAACACTTGTATTATATGATTATGAAGTGTTTATAAGTTTTATTCATTTATTCAAATTATTTTAATTTTATTAACTTCAAAATTTTATAAATGGTTTATTAGCTTTTGGGGTATTACAACCAAACCCCCTTAAGAGAATTTTGTCCTCGAAATTTGAAAGAGTGAATTTACCTATACAATGTTGTCAATTTAGGCGCTTCTGGTGAAGAGATCTGGGTATTTCAAACCCAGGTCATGATGTCTCTTTTAGGTCGTGATATCTCCATAGAACCTTGACTAGAGGGATATACTTGGTTCTGAGAATCTGTACCTTCCAATCTAATATCCGGATCGCCAACTCTTCGTAAATGACATCATCCATGATATCAATTTCCTCCCAATGCATGATGAGAAAGGGATTTGGTTCGTATTTTTGTAGTATCAATACATGGAATACATTATGGATCAAGGACATCCTTTTCAGCGGATCTAACTTGTAGGCACATTCACCAACCTGTTTAAGTATTTCAAATGAATTGATGCCCTTGGTGACAACTTTCCCTTGACTCTGAATTGTTTGATCCCTTTCTTAGGGCTGATCCTCAGAAAAACTTTGTCACCCGGTTGGAATTCTAGAGGTCTTTGCCTTTCATTTGCATAGCTCTTTTGCCTACTCTGAGTCGTGGCCAGCCTTTTCTGAACCTGGTTCACCTATGTGGTCATCTCTTCTACCATTTTTGGTCCTGTGAGCACCTGGTCCTCAAAATTCGCCCAGCATGTTAGTGATCTACAGGGTCTGCCATAGAATGCTTCATTATAGAGCCATTCATATGCTCGCCTGATAACTGTTATTATAGGTAAACTCTACCAAATGCAAGTATTTGCTCCAATTGCCCTTGAAATCAAAGGCACAATCTCTCAATATATCCTCTAGTATCTGTATAACTCTCTCAAACTTTCCATCTATTTGAAGACAGAAAGCAGTGCTCATGGTGAGTATGCTTCCTAACTCTTTCTGTAGACTCTGCCAGAATTGAGATGTAAACCTGGAATCTTTGTTTGACATGATGGTCTTTGGAACACCACGTAGTCTCACTATTTTCTCATCATGTAGATCTCGTAGCTTCCCAACTGAGTCTGTAGATCAAAAGGGTAGGAAATGGGTTACCTTCATCAAATAGTCTACAATCACCCATATAATGTCTTCCCTTTTCTGATTTCTAGGCGAGCCACTAACAAAATCCATGACAATGCTGTCCCACTTCTATTTTGGTATTGGGAGTAGTTGCAACATCCTTGTGGGTTTTTGGTGTTCAGCCTTTACCGGTTGGCAAGTCAAACACCTAGAAACATACTTGGTTATGTTCCTCTTCATGCCTCTCCATCAATATACTTTCCTAAGATTCTAATACATCTTGTCCCCTCCTGGATGCATGGTGTACTTGGTATGATGTGTTTCATCTATAATGGTTTTCTACTCTGCCCGCTTTCAGGTACACAGATTCTGTCTCCAAGTTTGAGTGTACCTTCAACAGTGATTCTAAAATCAGTATGGTTACCTCGCTTGACAGCCTCCACCAGATTAATGATCAATTTATCCCCTTTTTGTTCATCTCCTATTTGGAGTAAGAGATCTGGTTGACAAGCCATGGCATATAGATATACCCGATTTTTGTCTGAAGTTATACCTAGGTTGTAATCACTGATCAGTTGATACATTTGCCCCTTCTCTTCGTTACTCTTATTGAACTTCATATTAAGCGCATTGACTACCATGTTAGCCTTTACTGGATGATATTGCAGCTAGAAGTCATAGTCTTTTAGGAATTTTATCCACCTCCACTTTTGAAGGTTCAACTCCTTTTGGGTATAAATATACTTCAGGCTCTCATGATTTGAGAATAAATCAAGGTTCTCTCCATAGAGGTAACACATCCAAATCTTTAGTGCAAAAACAATTGCCGCTAACTCCAAATCATGTGGGATAGGTTTGCTCATGGATCTTCAATTGATGTGCAGCATAAACTATTATTTTCCCTTCATGCATCAACAAAATGCGTCAACTATTTTGTGAACCATCAGTATATAGGACATATCTTAACCATGAGTAGGTGTGACTAAGATAGGTGTTGAAGTTAACATCTTCTTCAATTCTTGGAATGAGCGTTCACACTTTTTGTCCCAAATGAATTTCTCTCCTTTTTTGGTTAATTTGGTCACTGATATAGCTAGCTTCGAGAAGTCTTAGATGAACTTGCGATAATATCCTACCAAACCTAAGAAGCTTCTAATTTATGTAACTATCTTAGGATGCTTTCAATTTGATATTGCCTCGATTTCTCAGGATCTACAGACATTTCTTTAGCTAAAACAACATGGCCAAGAAACTTGACCTTCTTCATCCATAACTCACACTTGCTAAACTTAGCATAGAGTTCATTTCCTCGCAAAGTTTCTGAGACAATTCTCAAGTGCTCTACGTGCTCAGCCTCTAATCTAGTGTAGATTAGGATGTCATCTACAAACACCATGACAAATTGATCTAAATACTGTCTAAAGACTTTGCTTATCAGGTCCATGAATGCAGCCGGTGCGTTGGTCAAACCAAACAACATCACCATGAACTCAAAATACCCATATTGAGTTTTGAAACTTGTCTTGTGTATGTCAATTTTATGGATCTTCAACTGGTGATATCCTAACCTCAGATCAATCTTGGAAAAGCAAGTGGCTCCCCTAAATTGATCAAACAGGTTATATATCCTGGACAATGGGTATTTGTTCTTTATCGTTACCTGGTTTTTCTTTCAATAATCAACACAAAGCTTCATAGATCTATCCATTTTCTTTACAAATAGAACTGGGGCTCCCTAAGGTGACTTACTAGGTTTGATAAATCCCTTCTCACGGAGCTCATCTAACTTTGTCTTTAGCTCAATCAGTTCTACCGATGCCATTCTATAGGGTGGAATGGCCATGAGATCTGTGCTTGGGTGTAACTCAATCTTGAACTCCACCTATCTGTGCGATGGTAGTCTTGGTAGATCATCTGGAAATACACCTACATATTTTCACACTACAGGTATTCTTGTATTTCTCAAAGTTTTTCAACATCCTCTTCTAGCAACTGTTTGAAGTCTTCCTTCTATTTTAAACTGTGTAACATAACTAACATGAGACTCCTTGGCAATCTTTGCATATCCCCTTTATCTCAAACACATCCCTAGAAGGCAACGTTACAGTCACCCTTCGTTTTTAACGGTCTATTTTGGTTTGGTATTTTGTCAACCAATCCATACTCAGAATGACATCATATCCATGAAAAGGAAGTACACAGAGATTAGCTGAAATCAACTTATCTCCAAATCTAAGATCGCATTTACAATACTTCATGGAATTCACTGTGGTCCCTATGGGTGTGGTTATGTGTAATGTCATAGATAATGAGTTTGTCACCAACTATAATCTATTCACTAAGTGTTTAGAAATGAAAGACTTAGTAGCACCCACATCAAATAAGACTTTCAAAACAACATTAAACAGAAAAAATGTACCTTCCAATGCAGGTGCAATATTAACCTAGGAATTAAAATCATAAAGTCAGGCCTGGTTCTTTCCTTGACCTTGATTCTGGTTCTGCCCCTGATTTTGTCGTGGTTGGGGCTATGGCTGCTGTTTCTGTTGTGGATGACTGTCCTATCCACATGCTTGCTATTGCTATGAAGGACCTGGAGCTCTATTCAGATAGTTCCTGGCAATATGTCCTTTCTGGTGACATTGGTAACACAATCCTTGTCTCTTAGCCTATTCCCTATGCGCATCCCTACCACGGTCTATCCATATTTGCAGGTTCTGAGGCTTGTTACAATTCTGTGTTTGGTTCTGATTCTATGAAGCTTTGTACCCATATTGTCTATTTTACTTCTTCTGTGAGCCTCTTGTAGCTTACTCTGTCTTTGATCGCTTGTGTCTATTCCTCAAAGCTTGTTCATACTTGAGATCTCGCTCGATCAGCTACACTCTAACCACCGTTTCTTTAAGAGTGGTTAATCTTAAAGGATGGATGATCTTTCGTATTTCTACATTCAGTCCCTTAGCAAAGCTATTTGCCTTGAACTGTTCATCCTTTTTTAGCTCAGGGGCAAACCTAGATAATTCTATGAATTTCTATTCATACTTTGCCACTGTCATTGTCTTCTGCATTAATGGGATGAACTTCGATTGTAACTGTTTCATCTTTGCTATGGAGGAAAAATTCGCATAAAACAGAGTCTTAAATTGCTCCCATGTCATAATGGATACATTCGTAGAAGGATCATTCATAACCATCTCCCATCAACGTTAGGTGGGTCCAACAAACTAGTGTACTTCTAATGCAACTTTCCTAGGGCCAGTTGCCCCCAAGGCATTCAAGTGTTTGTTCATATCAGTGAACCACTTATCCGTTGCCAAGTCATCTGTCATACACTCAAAAGTAATAGGTCACAACTTTTAGAACTCCATTAACAGGTTCTTTTGTTCTATATCGTCCACAATCAATCGGTCTGATACCATTGGACTGTTAGGGAACAAAACCTGATGAATTTGGACTTGAGGCTGTACCTTTGGCTGTGGCTAGTTTTGAACTTTTGGTAGATTTTTCATAACTTGTTCTACCACTTGCTGAGCAAATTTGGCCAACATGTCTGTAATTACAACTGTTCCAACTAGAGCTTCTGCCACTGGCACTCCATTTTTCCTTTGCCCTGACTCATTGGTATTTTCATCTTTCGTGCCGTTACTCCTTATTTTGCCATTACCTACAAGCCAAAATTCATTTTAGTAT
Organism: Tinospora cordifolia; assembly: GCA_030144865.1. NCBI lineage: Eukaryota > Viridiplantae > Streptophyta > Magnoliopsida > Ranunculales > Menispermaceae > Tinospora > Tinospora cordifolia. The sequence continues at coordinate 8,789 of JAJIYU010018878.1, forward strand.
CCCATAAGTCAACATGATATTAGAAAAGAAAAATCTCAATATGTATAAGGAGCACCATAACTTTATTTCCATTTAATCTGAGTTATATGAACCCCTTTTTCTCAAACTCTGAATACTAAATGCTTTTGCAAGTTGTGATAATGCCATCTTCATATTTTCTTTCATAGTTTGTGATCTTATTGTCAAAGTTTTTCTCACATCATTCGTACTATCATAACTCTAGATTCATATCTCTAAGTTCTCGATTTGTTTAGTGGCCTATCAGTTTATGTTTCTAAGTTCGAAATTTGAGGTTTTCAAGTCCTCATGCTTGTTTTGGATATATGATTTTTGGTTTCATATAAAAATATTCAAAATCATAATATTAAAGAACATTCAAGCAACCACTTAATCAACACACAATTCAAGCTAGCATAAAGAGATTTTCAAGCTTCCATCTATGCCTCCGAGTTCAAGTGTCCCATATCACTCTTGGCTGGGGACATATGTTTCCACTCAAAAACCTCACTACATCTAAACAATTTTGCAAATGTCTTGAAGACTAAGATTTCTCAAGTCTCACTACAATTGACCATCCCATACCAGCCAACTATAGGGAAACAAACTCTGTTAGAGTCACCCACCATTCACCAATCATGGCCTGTCAATCTCCAAGTTCAGGATTCCTTCATATTCCCAATTCCTATGCGTCCCATACCATGCAAAAACTAGAAGTACAGGATTGCCCTGATTTTGTATCATGACCAAACAAGTGTTTCGTGATTCACACATTTCAGTTTCTAACTTATGTCCTAATGATTTTTTTTTATTTGTGATCCACTATGCCTCATTGACAACACTCAAGTCTCTACCTATAGTCTTTTTTCCTAGACCTAAGGTCTCAATACTCGGCTGAGTAGTTCCTCCCTTGAACCAACAACCTGACATCAACTCTAGAGACCACCTTTGGCATCCTACTAAACATATTCCTCAGTAGTTCTATCAACTGAGTCAACTAAACATTAGAGTAGACATTTATCCATTAAGTAATATCTAGCTTAATACTTCACAGTCTAAACTCTTATCTCGCCCAGTAAACTACTAACTGAGCTCTGATACCAACTTTGTAACGTTTCAGTTTTTGGTGGTTGACACGTGTATAACATTTAATGTAGAACAGGTGTACTTCTCTGCACATGACACAAATGTGACAACATTAAAAGGATTGAGAATTGGGGTGTTACAGAATTGGATAAGAAGATGAAGGCTCTTCTTTCTCACAAACTCATACATGCATTGCATTTCTTTTAAAAATATGCATTTAAATTTGACAAGAACCAATGATCATTTGAGGATCTGTACAACCTCCAAAACAGACAATATCCAACTTCTAACATCCTAAGTTAACGCCTCTTAACAACTAAACTAAATCAACAACTCATACCACAAAATATTCTTAACATCTATACCAGATTGGTTTATGAGATGAAAATTGAAATTGAGAAGTTGTTAATCCCTTAATCAGGAAATCAAATCCTACAAAAAACATATCTTAAATTTATGGTGCTATAATATAAAAAACGGATTAGAAAAAGAAGAACCATCAAGAAGTGATAACTTATGACCATTAGAAATAGGAAAATCAACAAGCTTAGAATTAACATTCAAGTTTTGAATAAGAAATCATAGTGAGGAATAAACCATAATTAGTTCTTGACACTTCAAAGTTGAGAAATAAATCAACTTCTTCAAGTGTTTTAAGAGCAAACTTGGAATTCATCCATTTTATCAAATCATGACCTTGCTTGGAGTTTAAACCAACAACCGAAATATCATCAACATAAACAAGAACAAAAAGCAAAGAAAAGCCAAATCATCAAAGGAACAAATAACATTAAATGTTGAATTGTGCAATCCCCAATATACTTGTTGATTTAAATTAAATATCAAAATAGAAAAAATGCAGAAGAGTGTTACCAGAATAGTCAATGATGTTTCACATGTTTTTTATTGTTAAAAAAAACTTGACTAGATTAGATTGTACTATAAATTGAGTAAGCGCAAATGCCTTCAATCACTATAAATTATGGAGAATAATTGCTCACAAATAATTGTTATTTATTGTATATTTGTAATAAACCAAATTTTTATAACGCGTACACGTCGAAAATATATTTTTAAAAATATTAAATAAATATAAAAATGTTCGAAAACATGATTTAAATATTCGTTATAATATTT
>JAJIYU010018879.1:0-11046 GCA_030144865.1 Tinospora cordifolia
ATCTAATTCTCTTCTATTATGTCCATATATTACATTCTTCTAGTATTAAAGCATGGGCAAGGGTGGATTCCTTTACAGCTTCCAATATATATTCTCATCCCTCTTTCTCTCCTCTTCTTCTTCTTCTTCTTCTTCTTCTTCTTCTTCTTCTCTCTCTCTCTCTCTCTCCCTCTCTCTCTCTCTCTTTGTTTGTTTGTGTTGTTGTGTGTGAAGTAAACAAGGAAGGAGGGTGGTCCTTAATTTTCTTTTTCTTTTTTTCTTTTTACCAAAATAAAGCACATGGACCAAGAATTATATTGTTCTAAATACTTCGAAAAAAATATTAAAAAGCACTAAGTAGTAATAAAATGGCTGTGAATATATATTTTTAAGAAGTACTGCTAGGTAAGTTTAGTACCAAAGCTGAGCTGCTGGGGGAGTACTTGGGCTCACTTTAATTTTGATGCAGACAATAATGGTACAAATTTAGGTTGGAACAAAATAGAGTCCAGCCAGCCCCAACGATATTCATATTTCATTTAGTTTCAAAATCTAGTACCGTGTCCTCTTTGTCAAAATAACCAAAATTAAAAAGTTAAATATTAAATGTAACTTTTCTTTTGCTAAACATAGCTGGTCTGCAGGCTTTTTCATGCCCGATAAATTGAACCACCAGATAACATCAGGATGCATTTAAAAAGAAAAGTGTTAAACTTGTAACTACAGCTTAAGGGCCATAAGTCTATTTAATTATTTAAATGTATTCTGAATTTAAATCAAAAGTTTAAAATGTTTTAAGGAATTGTTCTCTCTTTTTCGGTAAACTAATTCATTTAATTTTTGCATAAAATAATATTAAATATAAAGAGAGAAAGTGAAAGAGAGAGAGAGAGAGAGAGAGAGAGAGATTGGTAGGAAGACGCTAATTCTCGCACCAACTAATTTTTCAAATTTACACTGCAATAAATAACTTTTTAATCTATTTTTATTCCTTTCATTTTTCACATTTGGCCCTCTTACAACAACGTCCAATTCTTCTCTGAAAATTTTGCATTAAGGGCATCACCTTCTTTGTATTCAATTCATGCAGTTTCATCTGATAATTGAACTTCTATGTCATAATTTTCTTCTTCGTTTAAAGATGAGTATATGTGGAAAATTAAACAAAAAAAAATGTAAAATACAATAGTATTTATTTCAATTTATTATTATGAAACATTATTGGCGCAAGATGCCAAGAAGCATAATCCTTCACTTACATGCAAAGGCCGGAAAGGCCGAAAAAGGATAAAGAAAACAAATATCAATGTAAATACAAAATATATAAATGTAAAAAATAAGTCTTAGAGACCTTTTTTTAAAAAAAAAATTGAAATGTTTGTTTTAATTTATAAAAAATAAAACTATAATATTTATAATTATTAAAAAAGTTTGAAATAAATTTTAATATCACTCTACAACAAAAAGTTATTGTAATTGATTCAAGCTCTTAGAGAGAAACAAGAAAAAGAAAGTATTAACACAATAAACTAAAATAAAAATAAGTGGTACAAAAGTTCTCCAACTAATTAATATAGTAACACTTGCGGTAACAAATAGACTTTTTATCATATTGAAAACTTCTTTTTAAATCTGAATCATCTATAGCTTCTAAGAAACACATTTAAATTTGTATAATGAAAGTCAAAATTTCCACCAAATGAAAGAGATTTTCAGCACAGTAGAAAAAGAAGAGCAAAACTATTATAATAAGTTTATATAACATTTAAGATAAATCAAACTCAAGTTCGTATTAAACGAAAAAAAAAAAAAAGGAATATATAAGCAAAAGGGCATCTTCACAACACCCGACACCTAAAAATATGCTGTTCAGGAAATATATATATATATAAGATAAATATGTATGTATATTATTCATGCATGCTCTTCCAGTTACCTAAAGGCTGACAATAAAAAAGCAGTTGGGCCCAAAGCTAAACGACAATTATTTCCCTTGAAAATTATTGCAAACTTGGTAAGAGACACCCACAAAAACAAAATCACCAGAAATTCATTAAATCTCTAGTAGCATCCAAGGGGAATGGCCAAGAGATGTTGCCCTAATGGCAACAGTACCCTTTCTGCGAGATCTTTCGAGATGAATTAGGTGAAGGGAAGATGGAATAGTTTTTACACATTACTTACTAATTTGCCCTGTTGATAAAAAGAAAAGAATAGAAAAAGAAATCGTCAAGATTTTAGAGCCCAAGATGGTATGCTACTGCCTTTCTTTTAATAGTTTGTGTTTGGTGGTGCTCGTGTTGTTAGCAATACAATCTTCTGGAGATAAGATGTCTGATGGGGCATCATGGTTTCTTACCTGAAATAGAAGACAAGAATCCTTCGCTTCTATTTCACCTAAATAATCAAATCTAAGAAAAACCCAAAAAAAGAAAGCAAGCAAAAGATCTAAGATCGATGGGAATCCAAAGGAGACTAAATAAACTAAAATTAATTAGCTATAGAAACGGGCAATAAGGTGTACAGAGATTGCATTTAAAGAAGATCTGCCAGACTGCAGTGCGTGGGATAAGAAGACAGCAGAGTCCCAAGATATGCTGAGATCATCACATAAAATAAATAGCAATTAATAATATATATATATATAGCTAAGAATAAGAACACATATATATTCTAAGAATTTTTTTAAATAATATTTTTTAAAAACTTTCTAAAAAGTATCTTAAAAAATTTTCTCGCCATCTTTTTGTCTTTTAAATTTGTAAGAATTCAAGTTAGTGTCAATTTTTTTTAAAAAAAAAATCATTCTCGCTCCTTAATTGAATAAATTTTAATAAAAAATGATATATAAAAAATGACTTTCTTTTACTTTTATTTTGTTAATCAATAATAGAAGATATGTGATTTTTTAATAACATAATAATCTTTCTTTTTTTTCAACAACCCAACACTCCATTGATTTAATATTTTGTTTGAATTATATATAATTGGCTATACAAATTTGTTTCTTACCGACCATTTTATTTATTCAAGAGACTGCAATAAAGAAGACAGATTTGATTGATTGAAAATGGATGATGGGGGCGTGCCGTCTGGTTCACCACCTTTTCTCTCGTTCTCTGTGACTATCACTTAACGCTAAAGAAAAAATGAAAAAAATAAAATAAATAAAATAAAACTGCATGGTTTGAATTATAAGATTTTGTCGATTCTGGTCTCTCTAACCTCGCGTTCACCTTTTAAATGGAAGAAGAAAAGATGGTTTTGGACTGAGCCATTAAAGACGAAAGGGAGGAGCTGAATGAACAGTTTTTTTTTTTTTTTTTTATTTAAAATTTTCCATCTAGGTCACTGATCATCACAACAGGAGGAATAAGGGGGTGAGTATAGGGACAGAGAGACAAGACTCTTGAAGTTTATGATAAGCGATACTCAGAAGCATGGCATTTTCATTTAATTGGGAGAGCAGAGATGCATGGCCGGGTTACTTTTAAAATAATAATAATAATAACAATAATAATAATAATAATAATGATGATGATGATAATGATGATGTCCACTTGTTTTGTTTGGATGGTTTTTATCCTATTAATATATAGATTTTTAGGAACTTGGTGTATATATATTTTTATATATGTGATGATGAGGAGGAGGAACATATTGATGTCATAAGAGAATCTACTCTATCCTTGTTTCTATAATAGGTGCTCTGCTAGGAATGTGGACAAGTTGATGCATTTTTTTTTCTTCCATTGTTAATTTGGTTTGAGACAATGATCTTTTCTTTCCAAGTTCAAAGCAAGTGTTGGATGGGTGGGTGCATTTACGGACCATTGCTACATAATTAAGGCCATAAAACATAATATTTGTGTTCACATTGTAATTAATAATTGATTTTTTTTTCATTTATTCTTATTGGGTATCATTGACTTGTCATATTAAATACGTAGAACAATTGAATTAAGACAACTGGCTTACTGCAGGAAATAAAGGATAACTGTAATGCCTAGGAATGATTACATGTCTTTTCTTTTTCTTTTATTTATTTATTTTTTACAATGTTAAATTAACTATTGAAACTATATAAAAATACAATTATAACATTTATAATCATTAAATATTTAAATATATACTTTTTAAGTATACAGTTATTACTCTTTTGTCAACAGTTGTGACTTTGCATAAAATGCAAATATAACATTTACAGTCATTAGAGTTTTGAGTATACACATTGAAATGCAGTGGGATGCGATGAATCTCTCTAACTCTCTATATGTAAGGCTCGCCCCTTAGTTAATTTGTGCAGCATTTTTAAAGCCTAAAACCAAACACTCTCTAATATCTGCTTATATTTATGATAGGGATGTTGCTGACGAAGTTAATTAATATTTGTAATCAACTTAATATAATGGAGAAAATGCTTAATTAGTTGAGTTGGACTGAACCATAATAACAATTAAAACATGAGAAAAATTTATCAATTTGATATTTCCAACTTGCAAAGAGTTACTTAAATTATTGATGATCGACGTTAAGGATGAAACATTTTCAATTCAAGAAATTCAAATCTTGTTCAGTCTCTTATAATTTAACTTGATTTAGCATCTCCTACCTTCTATGAACATTACGTTACAAGCTGAAAATTGTTACCATTATTTTTAAACTTTGATTGAGTATTCAGTAACTACTTAAGCCATTACCAGTAAATGCCGACTTCCCTTTTAAAATTAATATTCGTACTATATAATGTTAAATTGATTGTTATAATTATATATATTTTGTTTCTCATGCAACTGCACCATACATAACCATGAAAAGAATAAATTAATGATAAGCATCTCGAAACTTATACTCATTTATTTAAATACTGCACATGATGCAATTTATATGTATTTAAAAACACTTTCCTATAATCGGCCTCATCTAAACAATTGAAAAAAAAATTAAAAAAAAATTCTTGGAGACGATTATTAAATATTCATAATGGCCTAATCGTATCAAACACTTCAGCTTAAAATATATAATGTTGATCGATGAAGATATATAATCAAATAAATGATTAAATTATAGTAATAAAAATAGGAAAAAAAAGCTTAAAATAAGTAAATAAAATAGAATGAAAAGTAGATCAGATCTTAACCAACAACTTAGCCTCAAAGTATATTGCAGACTTAAAATAAATTAAAAGGGAAAAATAAAGAGAAATGGAGAAGAAACATTCTCAAGTAGCAATAAAATCATCTGTAAATATGTATCTTATAACAGAAATATTATTGTGGGCTGTTATCTTTTTTAATCAAATTCATTTCGTTGACAAATAGAGTGGGAACAGAATCCACAAATTCCCAATACCTTGACCTCAAAAATAATAATAATTACCTATCAACACAGATGAGTACAAAATTGCTAGTTTTGGCCTTGACCCTTTTGGCATTATTTAATTTCCACCGAGTCAAGTGCATAGATAATATATATTGAAATCTTTGAACACTTTTATATATGATTATGAAATAGAGAGAATTATTCCAGGGTTTTTTTTTTAAATGTCACCATTACTATTGTCCTCTTTAACACATTAATTATTCCAAAAAATTAGATATGACTTCCTTTTTTTTTTCTTTTTTTTTTCCAAAAAAATTGGGTTTGCAGCAAATTTCTCAGTCGCCCTTTGCTTGAATTTTTTCTTTTCTTTCTTTCTTTTTTTTTTTAAAAAAACGACGATCAAAGTAAATTTGGAGTAAAAATATCTTTAAAAATTACTAAAAAAATGTAATATATTAGTAGAGTGTCAATAGACGAAACTTAATTATTTAAATTATTTTTTTTTTCCTAAGTAGAGGTTGGTCTTTCAAACGCTTATATGCTTTCTCTCTAATGGTTGTTGTATTATTGAATGGGCATAGTTTTTGAAATAACTTCTAAAAATGGATGATAATTTATTGATGAACATGTGTCAACCTTTAGATGGATTGATCAATTCAATAAAAATACAAGGTTTCTACTCAGAAAAGTTTCTAGTCATTTATATTGGTGTATTTTAGGGTTTTTCTTTCTTTAAGAACAAAAGACTAATCTGGAAGCATCATTTTCGTTGAAATTAATAACAGTACAATTAGTTAAAGATAGTGAATGCTTCTGAACTTCCATGCCGATCACATAATGCGGACATATATATTAATTTAGAAGAAAATTAGGTGAGAAAGTAGATCAACAAAATAAAATATCCGTAACATATGAATAAGACCACTGAAAGCATAAGAACCAAAGGAAACAATGGTTTTGAAGAATAATAATAATAATAATAATAATAGACAGTTCATTTAGCTTGGTACATCTTCAGGAAAGAATAATGTAAAATTACTTAACTGACTAGAAATGTAAATGATATTTAGGAGGGCCCTTCCAACATGTTACAAAATATTATCTATTATGCCTATGGGCACTAATGTAAAAAATGTAGGCTTGGCTACTGATGATAACAAATTATAACTTCTTACCTAAAAAATATGCTATCGATGTAATTGATCTCTAAAGTTAAATCCACAAGCAAAATTTGTCTACTTAGTCACGAAACTAATAACTTTTTAAGTTGAATTGAAATGAAAGTAATAAATAATAAATTGGAAACCCAAAGTCTGCATACTCGACCTCACGCTCTACTCCTTTCCTCATACAGCTACATGTATGAAATATGTCATTGTGTGTTGGCTTCTCTAATATAAGGTTTCATAACTGAGGGGTTTTTGTTATTATTTATTTGTTAGAAACCAAACAATTAAAAGTGCCTTGAAACGTTGCTATTTAATTCAAACTTGTTATAAAAAATAAGGTATTTCAAATTATTTTTTGATACAGACAAAATCAGGAAAAATCTCCAAAATGATTTCAATAATTTGTTGTAATTGATGAAGTACAACTTACGACAAATATAAGAACATCTTTAATGGTTATACCATTCTATAATTTAATGTTTTTGCCATATCAACAACTCATTAAGCTCTTATATGTTAGACTATCTTATCCAATGTTTATAGTTTATTAGATTGTATTGTACAAGACTCACAAACACATCAACTCATTATTTAAGTTATTTATTATATATAACATAAAAAAATACATATATCTTTTCATTATATATGATTATTTAAATTTTTAAAAAGTTAAATATTTCACTTTTATAATTTATTTGTTCAAAATAATTTGTTTATATATATATATATATATATATATTTAAATATCGCCTTTTTATTTATCTTAAAGAAATATTATCTAAAATTTTGAAAATTTACATAATATTTTATAAGAAATAGTATTTTTAGAAATATGATTTATTTATGTTTATGAAATATAATTTTTGAAATATTTAAAATAGCATTTCAATATTTACGTATAAATTTTAAAGTATTTACATATTATTTATTTGGATAAATTATCATTCATTATTAAAGAAATCATATTTAAATTTTAGATTTTGAGCAAAATCTAATTTTATTTCTAAATCCAAAATATATTTCAATATTTAAAGAAATATAACATGATTAACTAAATGTCACCACGTAAGCAAAAATTATATAATATTCAACTAAGTATTATGATATAAAAGGATATTAATTTTCATCTTTGTTTCCACAAAAATGTGTCCAAATATGATTCACTAAGTTCGAGCAAAAAAGACGATATGCATCTCGATGACATTGTTCTACATTCTTTTGAAAGTACAGTTGAAAATTTGTACTACTCCCTTGATTAACTGGACTCAAAGCTTTTCCTTCATCATCATTATAATTTGTAATTGTATCTCCTTTGTCTTCAACAATCATATTATGCAATATTATGTACACGTACATTATATCCTTTAATCTTTCTCTATTCTAAAATCAAGTAGGGACTTGTACAATGACCCAACAAGATCGAAGCACATCAAATGCCCTCTCAACATCCTTTTTTACAACCTTTTTGCATTTGCTTAAACTTGACCATTTTCAATTCTTCAAGGTATGAAAAACTTTAAAAAATTTTTATCTACTTTCAATGTATGCTATCAGCAAGATAATGCCCTTTTATGTAATTTATGCCATTGATATGAATTCTACGCTTGGAGTGTATCTATGTATGACATTATTGAACAAAGGACTTTTTGTTGAGAATATTTATATCATTGTTAGATCTTGTAATTTCAAAGAATTCATATCAGTTCCACAAGTCTACAAAAGTCATTGCTTCTAACATGAATGTTGGAACCCCTTGCTCACCTCAAGTAAATTAACATCTTCAAGCAGTTGGGCTATTTCTTTAATGCTAGTTCATATAATCTATGCTTCCAAGTGTGTTGGGAAAGCCATGATGTTCAAAATGCAACTATAGTAAATGTTAAACATCTTCATTACTTGGTGTCCTAAGATATGTATGTCCAAAAATCTCGACCACATAACAATAGAACTTGAATAAATAATCAACTGTAGTGCATTTATGGATCCTTAAATATTCATCAAAATGATCAGCTGGTGTCTCAACAATGCATTTTTAGAGAGGGGAAAGTTCTCATTTACCAAATGCATCAAACCTTAATTAAAATTATTCTAAACTATTTTTTAAGAGCATATCTAATACGCAAGAATAACACTTTTTTCATTCAAAATCTTCATTAAAACATAATAGCAGAATAAAATGTTTCATCAGCAAAATAATCTTTAAGAAGTCGTTCATATCCTACTTCACGATCTTGATTAAAATGTTCTCGTCGTCTTGGACAACTATTAAATGCTTCACTTTCAAGTTTTCTTTGTCATTCCTATAGGAAGAAACTCATTTGCTTTTTGGATCATCCAAATATTCATTGATTAAAAATTCTTTGATTTTTTTAAATTGGGTTGGATCCATTAGTGTATGTAACTCTTATTACACTAACTTAATCGAGACTAAAGTCTGATAGTAACATTCATCAAATTTATAGATCTTCTAACGATTAGTTTCCAAAGGCTAATTTTCAACAACTAATTTTTTATGGCTAGTTTTCAATTATTAGTTTCTAATGGCGAGTTTCAACGGTTAGTCTTTAATGACTAGTTTGAAACCACTAATTTGTAAAAATTAGTTTATTAAAAATTAAATTAAATTAATACAAGAATATATAATATATAATCGACACTAGAATTAATAATTAATATAATCAATAGAATAATTAATAATTAATGTAACGACTTTGGGTATATTTATCATAGACTACAGATTATTATATTTTCCTTTTATAACATTATAACTCATACGATGGTTCTCAAGTTGTTTGACATTCATATGACTTGTATTCATCGTCAAAATTTATTGATCAGTAACTATTTCAAATGATTTTTACAAATTTTGCATCTCAACATGTTTCTCATTTCTCCATTCCACCATTTGTTCATACTTTTGTTGTATGTCTATTACAATAGATGTACCTATCCCCTTCTCGTTTCTCTTTTTCTTTGCTTTTTTCTATTCTTTTTGTGGCCTTTTAACCGATTAGACGAACTTCAACTGCATAATCATCAACCTCTGAGTTGTATTTGTATTTGATGAAGATGTATAAGCACTAAATTCATTAATTCTTGTTTTCTTTGTTGACTAATACTTAGAAGTGTTTGATCTCCATTTTGCTTTATTATTTAACATCACCCAGACATCGTTGTGGGTGAAATGTTTCTCACGTTATTGATAGTATATGACTCAATTACGTTCCCTCAAATGGTCATCACTCCAAGAATTTGTTGTATACTCGATTAAATTCGTTAACAAACAAAAGAAGGCAACGTCAATGTTACTTAATAAAATTTTATTTTCTAGTTGGCCCAGACTTATGATTTGCATTGAAGCACTCTGCAACTCGTTTTTAAAATGTTTTAATGTTTTGTCCATTACTTATAATACTATCAATTGAAATTGTTAGTCAAACATTTATAAGTATACGATCATCTTCCACACTCAATGGTTGACGTTTGTTTGCATGTAACACCTCGCCTCCCGTCCCTTGGTCCATGTCATTTGACGGTTATTTTTCTTTTTCTCTTTCCTTGGGCCACTCGGGATGTAAAAACCCACCGCCACCGCCACTGGGACCCACACCCACGTCATAACACATCATGGCTCGTCATGACATTGTTACTCACAAGGTATTGTCGCCGCCCCCAAGGGTTTTCTTTCGCCTCCGCGGATATTCGAACCTAAGACCTGGGGCTCAAGTACTTAATTCATTCATCATCTGCTACTATTGAACAATTCACTGGTAGCGGATGATGAAATAAATAAGTACTTGAGCCTTAGGTCTTAGGTTCGAATATCCGTGGAGGCGAAAGAAAACCCTAGGGGGCAGGGGACAATACCTTGTGAGTGACATGCCATGATGTGGGCCCTACGACGTGGGTAAGAGTCCCAGTAGGATACCCGATGGGTGTTACAATAAAAAAGGCATCTTTTTATTGTAACACCCATCGGGAATCCTACCGGGACTCTTACCCAAGTCGTAGGGCCCACGTTATGGCGTGTCACTCACAAGGTACTGTCCCCTGCCCCCTGGGGTTTTCTTTCGCCTCCGCGGATATTCGAAGCTAAGACCTAGGGCTCAAGTACTTATTTCTTTCATCATCTGCTACCATGGGCTAATTGGCTCAATGGTAGTAGATGATGAAAGAAATAATTACTTGAGCCCTAGGTCTTAGGTTCGAATCTTCGTAGAGGCGAAAGAAAACCCCAGGGGCCAGGGGACAATACCTTGTGAGTGACACGCCATGACGTGGGCCTTACGATGTGGGTAAGAGTCACAGTAGGATTCCCGGTGGGTGTTACAATAAAAAAACCCTTTGTGACACCCCAACCCCCACATTCCTTGAGTTTTGGACAACCACCATTATTCGACAGTGGACTTAACCAATTGGTGGGTTGGGTCATGTAACTTTACAAGTAACACACACTTGACTTTCCATTTTTCAATACCACATGCCTTAGAATAAATTCAATAGTATAAATTCACATTTAATAAAATCAAGGCAATTAAAGGTAAAGAAAAATTCAACTTCTTTATTAATAAAAGAA
>JAJIYU010018880.1:0-11041 GCA_030144865.1 Tinospora cordifolia
TACCTGGATCATTAATTCAATAATGGTCCATAATTCTTTATACATATACTATTTGATAAATTAATTGACAAAAATTCTTGTTTATTCATTCTAAATTATGAGGTATTACAGTTTCAAATCTAAGGAGAGATATCATTTCTGAAACTTAAACCATTCTCTGTGAAGTGAGATCACTCCTGAAAACCCAGTTCACTCTAAACTCAATCCTGATGTCTAGTTCTAAGTCAAAGGTCCAACATGGTTCGAACACATACAAAGAAATCCTTCCTCTCGCTAAGCATGCATATTCTACATGACATGTATAATAATTAATCGTGCATGTTCAAAGCATCAAATACATGCAAGCCTTACTTCAATCAAAATAATAAAGTAAAAGTTGAAAATCATCTCCACTTTAAATAGAAAACTCCTTTTTGAACCTTTAGTTGAATCTCCTTCAGATCTCCCCAACTGCTAGCACAGAAATTTGTGCAAAACTTCGTTACTACTACTCCAATTGTTGTTTAGAACAATTAAAGAAAAAGAGGGATGCCAAGAGGGAGGAAGAGAGAGCAAGAAGGACTTATCAGTTCTTGTTGGAATGAATAGAATGAGAGCCCAGAAAATGTTTATACAAAGTTTCACTGGGTAGGAATTGACAAGTTTGGGGTGTTCCCAACACAAGAAACTTGCTATTTCTTCCATCCTGCGCACAAGATTTAGAAGTTTAGGGTTTTCAAGGTTCTTTTGCGCATTGTCTTCAGGTTTTTTGATCGTGTTACCGCAATTGGGTACCGTGGAAACAGTTTGGACAAGTTTTGCAAAAAAACCTTTTTTTTTTCCAAAAAAAATTACTACACTACCTCGGTAGCATGGTGCCATTTTTTTTTTTGCTTCAGTGATTTGCACACACACACACACACAAATATATATATATATATATATATATATATATATATCTTTCTATATTTCTATTTTTTTTTCGTATAATACATTGGAAATAAGCTTGCTAATTTTTGGCAAACCAAAATATAATTCAATATATTAAATAAACTTGCTAATAAAATTTGCCACTTCTATTTTTCTTTTATTTCTATTTCTTAGTTTTGGTTATATTATTGTATTTCTGTATATATATTTTCTATATTTCTCATATTTTTGCTCATTTGTTTACATGTTGAAATATTCATAATTTGCACCCAAAAATTCTATAAAATTCACAAACTCAATTTATTTTATTAGATTATATTTATTCAATTTTTCGTACACATTTTTGGGCTATTATTTGACAGTCAAATTATACATTATTTCCACTTCAATTTTATGAAAATTATTTTATTTGAATAATTTTCTTTAATACTTAAAGTTTTCTCAAAAAAGAAATTTTGGATGTTACAATTCAATTATTGGGATTGAATGAACGAATCACATACAAGAAACTTGGAATCGTTTGAGGAATTCCAGCAAGGAAAACAGTGAAGCAGTGAATAAGATTAAGGTATAATGCTCTTCTAATCTTTATGATTCATATTCTAATGCTAGAGTCTTAGGGTATCGAAGTAACATGCACCGAGAAGCGAGAATAGATGCACGAAAGTGCAGTTTCTTGGAGAATAGCATGACTATCGCGGTAATATACGCAGTAGTGTACTGTTCACAATCGCAATACTGCAGTAACGTTCCATATTACTGCGTTAATATGATTAGGACCATGGCACTTTCGTAGTAACGCGTCCCTGCAACCTATTTTCATGTTTTCATAGAAAATCGTGGTTACCATGATGTTCACCTATATGACCGCGGTACATACGAAAAATATTAAGACCAACATATACATATTATGACCTGTAGTGCATATAGCCTATTCTAGCTCGTCTTACCATGATAATGTGTCAAAACCTACATGTCATGTGTACACTCATGCCAAGGAATGACCACGATATTTTCCCTTCTACTGGGATGGTTGGAGATGGAAATACCTTACATTTAACCAATTTTGACCTATCACACAGACCATGTGCTAAAATTTCTAGAAAGCCAGTATACCTGGACTTTATACTATTAGGAGTATAACAAATATTGAGAGAATGAATTGTGAATCTTAGGTTGAGGGTTCCAAACCATCAAGGCAAGAGTAAGAACCAATGGAGCGAAGTAACAGGTGGAAGTAATTACCTTGCTCCTTAGTGATATTTAAATTTTCAATGCTGAATATGTTGTGTGTTTACATTGCTTTGAATTCCTAGAAGCATGTTTGGGTGTGTTTAAATAATGATTGGATGCCATAATTGCATATGTTTAAATGAATAACGAATAGTATGATCAATTTATCCATGCTTGATGATTACATGTTTATAACATGAGATATGCATGACTTCATCTTAGATATCAAGAAATAATTAACATATTTGATTTGCATGTATTTATGGTGTATGTTCTATGTTCGAATGATTATACATGCATGATATAATGAAATGTGTAGTGGTGTAATTTCAAAAGCATTAAATTAAGAGTTGAACCATGTACCATCACAATGGTCCACGGGGGATCACTATGGGTATTCTCGCGATTGGAACATTGGATTTATTCCATGTTCCCAATGATAAAACTATGGGTACGTCCTGAATTGATTGGTGAGGGTACGTGTCCCTAGAGTCCATTGGAATTTGGCAATTATTGCACTTTCCCTCTCTCCTGTTCACTTGATGATGATGAGATAATACTAGGATTAAGCCCTTCGGTCTGATTAACAACTGATAAACAAATCAATGATTGAAACGCCTAATATATGTTGCATATTATGTGTTTGATTTAAATAATTCCATGGATGTATTGTGTATGATCCACTAGGCTCTTAAGCTCACCCCATCTTTCCATTGTAGGTAACGTTTGAGGCGATGCTTGCTGATCAACCTCTCCTGAATATTTTTCTACCTAGTTTGCAAACGTTTCAAAAAATAGTGTATTTATTGGTTCCATTAAACATTTCACGCAACGACAGTGACTAACAATATTGTGGTAAGTAAAATAGGATTCCGTACATATTTCTGTGTATTGTTTCAAGTTTAATAATCCCTTTATACATTTAATTGTATATATTTTACCTCATTATTTGTCAGGACCCCTTTCCTAGGATGAAGGGCGAACCAACTGGCATATTGCCCTGACGATCCACTGTGTAGCAACCCATGTTTTTAGACATTGAGTCGACGAGTTCAACATGTATTTTCAAATATGAATTAATGAATTATAAATAAAAATACATAATTTTACGACAATTGTATTAAATAATGTATGTATTTAATGATAAATAAAATAGATAAATGATGATAATAATTAGTTAATGAGAGCTTATTAAATGATGTAGAAAAATAAATGAATGAAATGGAACATGAAATAAATTAATGCAATGGATTAATACTTGCATATATATATATATATAAAAGAGATAAGATTTGGTAATGTGGGGAGATAAAAGAGAGCCATTATTTTTTACTTCTTTGGATTGCATGGGAGGCACCGCAAATGACTTTCTATAAAAACCTTGCTCATTTCTCCAAGTTGCTCACAAGTGCCAACTGAGAGATTAGAAAATTTGAGAGAGAAGAAGCAAACCGAAGAAGGAAGAAAAAGGAAGAAAGAAAAAGGAGGAAAAAAAGAAGAAAAGGAAAGAAAAGAGGAAAAGAAAAAGTTGCCCATACTAGAAGATTCGTCGCTTTGGGTAACTTGTTTTTACCTCTTTTCAATTCAAAATTGTTCTGAAAATTATAAATTACAGTTTTTCTAGTGTAGTTTTCAATAAAAGTGTTAACCATATGTGTGACCCAAAACTAAGGTGTGTTTCACTATGAGTAAAACTATACAATATATATATATATATATATATATATTATGTTCAAATCAACAAGTAGAATATAGATATATACTTTATTTGTTCTCATGTAAGCTCTAAGAATTTATATGTTAATTGAAAATCGATACACATGAGGTATATCTATTAACACTAAAATTTTAGTTGGTGGGTACCGAAATGTGCAAAATGAAATTCTAAACTCAAAATGACACGAAAATTAAGATTTTTGGAGGTCAAATGAGATATTAAATTTGCATTTATACAATTTGAAGATTAATGAATAAAAATGTATATAAAGTTATATAATATTAAATAATAGGAGAAATGTTATATAATGATATATATATATATATATGTACAATGTTGTATAACATTATGAAATACTTATGAAAAAAATGTGTAATATAAAAAATAATTAAAATTTTTCTATTTACTATATTGAATCACCAAATTTATAAAAATGATTGGTTATGGTATACCAAAAGTGAAACATGTGTCGACGGTATAAATTTTTGATATTTTGGATCAATATTAAGGGCTTAATCATACTAATTGACTGTATTGACCAAATCCATAAATGGATCATAATTAACTGAGTCAATCTTTTGATTGATCAAGGATCATAAAGTTAGATTTGAGCCAAGTTTCACGTAGATATTAAGAAACTACGTTGATTACGCAGGATCAATCGTTAGCGGGACGCAACTGGTTATGAGCATCGGGAGCTGAACATCCTTGTGAGTAATGGTTTCTAATTTATTACTTAAACTTGTTATTCTATTCATGAATGAAATATCATTACATATTGCAATACATTTACAATCTTTAAATGAGTTTTTAAATGAAAAAGTACACCGAATCTCAAGAATTAGATGTGGTTGAGCTCAAATACTAGATGCCATTGTACCTAGAAGTACATTCTGTGCAAGTTCTCAATTGTCCCATTATTGAGGATTTGAGATCACTGCCATACTAGTGGATCCTTATGATGTTGTATGAGAATACACCTAACCGTTTGGTGAGCCTGCTCGAGTGGCTTTATTATTGCCTTGAAGGCTAGTGCGAGCTTCGGCATGTGTTTTCAGCATTAAAACTATTTTCAAAATGAAAGGTGCACGACTACATTGTAGATTACATTAATTCATATATTATTGTTGTGCATGCATACATAACATTGTTTTATAGAATTCCTATTGTAAGTCATAGATTAGACTACATTACTGACTGAGCTGCTATGAATAAATTGGCTCACTACTCTAACATTTCAGGTTCTTCTACCATGGACAAAGGGAAGAAAGTGGTTATACCGTAGAGCTTATATTTCAAATTTATTTTGGTTGGTTTTTTACGTACTTCATTATTTTGAGAGTTATTTATATGTATAAGGGGTAAGGAAACTGTTGTAAATATTTTGACTTAAACACTTCTGCTATGGCTACATTTAGGGAAATGTATATAATTAATTTTTGTTTGACTTAAATTTCTACTGTAATTATTTGTTTACCTACTTTTGCATCTCTTGTGATTACTCTAATGATGTTGTGTATGAACTGTAAAGGAGGCCTAATAATGTTTTAGCAAGCTCTACTTGTGAGTCGATTTGTCAGGGCAATGTGTCAATCAGTTTGCCCTTCACCCTAGGGAAGGGGTCCCGACAATGTTGGTATCAGAGCCAAGGTTTTTTAATTAAGGAATAACAATTATTTTTAACCTAAGGAACCTTAGAGTAATCGTGGAAGTTAAAAAAACCCTAGGAGTGATTTAGAGTAGCACAGTGGAACTATGCACTAAAACTTTCTAAATTCTGATTGACAGGAAAAGGAATCGAGTGAGAGTAGTTATATCATGTGGGGAATTTGATTGTCATTGGGAGTTAGTGAGTTTTAAGACTTCGAATTTGAACCTTGGGGATTAGACTATCACTTGGAGATAGTTACCTTAACGTGTAGTTATCTTTTGTAACAAGCATTTAAAATTTATAGTTCGCTTAATCTTAGAAATGACGAAAGCCTAATGTTTATGCAGACCACAATGCCTCCTCAATGTGGTTGACTACGTAGGATCCCAGAGCCAATGCCACCACCATCACCTCTGATTTAGCATAAGTAGGACCCTATATAGAGGCTCGAGGCTAGGATTGGGGCGTCTACTAAGGTTATTCAGGCCCAGACAGCCTTATTGAGAGAGATTGGATAGGATTGAGCCTAAGAAATAAAGGGTTGAACCTTTAGCAACCCTTACACCTATTTTACCTGAGATCAAAGCGGATGAGTACCGTGGCCGCTTCCTTAGGGAGAAGGATGAACTGACTGGCACAGTCCCCTGATAAACCCGCCCACAAGTCGAGCTTGCCAAGACATTGTTAAGCCTCATCTTTTAACACCACACCACACACTATCAGAGTAATTATAGGGATGTAGAAGAAATTTAAAACACAAAGAACACTAATAAGATTTGAAATTTATCAAAATGGGTCATTAAAACATGTGTAGCAACGGGAGTGACTAATCCATTATTTACAAGCTTTCCTCACTCCTATACATAGTTCTAACCTTCAAAACAATGAATGGCATGAAAAAAACCTACCAATACGAACGAGAGGGTGTAGTTCTATGCAATGAGCACTCCCTTGCCCTTATCTATGGCTGAAGGAACTGAAAAGTTAGACTAGTGAACCTAATTGTCCATGGCGGCTCAGTGAGTAATGCAGTCTAATTCATAACTTAAAACAAGCATTCCACAAATAAATCATGCCATGAATGCATGAACAATAACATTATGTGAGTGAATGCAACAGTGAATACAATTTAAATCCATCATGCAGTCGTGCACCTTTATTTAAAAATAGTTAAATGGTGAAAAGCATTCGCTAAGGCTCTCACTAGCCCCCAAGGTGACTAAAAATCCACTCGAGCGATTCACAGACAGTTAGGTGTATCATGTCGACCCGATTAGGACTTATTGTTGTTGCCATCAATCGTAACGACCTAATCATGACTTATTGTCGTTGCCATATTGTGACGGCCCGATTAGGACTAATTATTACTGTCATCAATTGTAGGCCCATAAAACCCTCTCAACGGGCACTCTGTGCTAGGTGGTCACTATCAGGGTAATATGAGAGACCGACGCAACTCGCCCTAACCTTGTACCCTCGAACCTCAAGACTCGGTGCACTTTTCAATTAAAACTCATTTAAAGGATGCAGATTCATTACAATATGTAATACCATTTTTATAAATGCACAGAATAACAAGCTTTAAGAAATAAGTTAGAAAATGCTACTCACAGGGAGGTTCTGCTCTCGGTGCTCTTCTCGCGACCGGTCGCATCACGCTAACACTTGGTCCTGCGAAATCAACGTAGCTTCTTAATATTAACATGGGACTTGGCTCACTCTAACTCTACGCCATTGTTCAATCAACGGATTAACCCGGTCAAGGGTGGTCTATCTATGCTAGTTCAACTTATCTTATGTTGCTAAGCCAATTTGATCGACCTTGGTCAATCTTGGTCAACCCTAGTCAAAACTATCACTTGCTGACCTAGCTGGTCAACAAAGTCCCAAATGGTCAATTCTGGTCCTCATTGAGTCAATTGGGCCAAAATGGGTCAAAATTCCCAACTCCCATCACTTAGGCAAAACTTTAGCTTGTGGCCCTATCTGCGCAAGCATTTTCCCAATTTCTTTGTAGGTAATCCACATATCGAATTTATGCCAAATTTTACAAATTTTTCTGGACTCCTTAAAACTTCTCCAGAATTTTAAATCACAATTTTTGGAGTCAATTTGGTAGTGTTTTTATTTGAGATATCAGGTTCTGTGTGTTCTTAGATTTTATGTGACAGGCAGTAACTGTTTACCTAATCTGACCTAACTATCCCTATCAGAATGCTTTGAAATTTGGTAGGCATCTTCTAAACATATTTAGAAATCACTCCACAAAATTTTAGCGAAATCCATTGAGGTCTAGTCATTCAATTTACTTTTAGAATTTTCTACCGAATTACAGTGATTTCTGGGTTCACATTTCTATCATTCCTTCATGTGTTTATTTACCTCACCAAACCTCTAATCTAAGGGTCATTCCTTTCACATATTGCAAGTATGTACGTCATTCTACAATTCCCTATCAAGGATGCTTTCAAATAGTAAGCATACATAGGCCCAAGGTCATGTTCAAACGTTTCACTAAACAGGTCACATGCATTCCAAAACTCAGAAATTTTCCTTAGTGTTAAACATCCAACTAACATAGCATATTTGCAAGTGTACTAAATCATATTCACATAGGTTCATGGTTAGATCTTTATACTTCTTTGTAGCCTCTACTATGAGGCTTCAAATGCCTCTAGTTCCAATCTCAAGGGGTGTCCTTAAGTATTCCAAATATAGCTTCAAATCTAGTCCAACACCTGATTTTGTTGGCACTGTCGCAACAGTGAATCACACATTCAACACCAGTGACTTATGACATATATTAAATGCTCTAATATCTGACTTCTACCACTTTGACACTTGAATACACATAATGAGAGGTAAAATGAAGGGTTTTACGTTAGGGGTGAACCTAGAATGGTTCAAGTGTGAGCCTTTCCATAGTTGCTCCAACATTGTTTCTATCACACAGTTGCAACAGTGAGTAGATAACCAACTTTAATGGCTCGAAAATCATGTGTAAAGCCTAATTTTTCGTTCTTTAACAATTGGAGGCTAGAGTACACATGAAAATAAAGAAGATAAACAATTTTACCTCCAAAATGGACTGGAAATGACCTAGGATCTGAAGCTCCAAAGGTGGCTTTAACACAGACTTTTCTGGTTTTCTGGGTTTGAACACTATGAACAACACTTCTTCTTGGGGGTTTCAGCTCCAAATGGTTCCAAGATTCAACAAGTTGCTTATAAGACTTCGTAGATGGTAGTATGAGCTTTAAAATAAGCTAAGATTCAATGGATTTGGCTAGAAAATGAAGGAGATTCGAGCTTGTGAACAAGGGTTACAGTAGCTGGAAATCCTTGACTTGTGCTCAAGAATGGATTTTGTTGCATAAAAGGGAGCTTGCATGGCCACATAGGATGACACGTGGCCACCCACATTGCCTCCAAGCTCTCATGTTGGATGCCCAGTTGGCAATGTCCATTGGCGATCTCAGGTGGTTGAGTTTGATGGCAAAAACCAGGGGTGTAATACCATGGATTCCCATAGTTTAATGGCTGGAAAAT
The DNA here is from genome assembly GCA_030144865.1 of Tinospora cordifolia. Classification (NCBI taxonomy): domain Eukaryota; kingdom Viridiplantae; phylum Streptophyta; class Magnoliopsida; order Ranunculales; family Menispermaceae; genus Tinospora; species Tinospora cordifolia. The sequence continues at coordinate 9,060 of JAJIYU010018880.1, forward strand.
GCCCAGAAAATGCTGGAAAATCCCCCAAAATTTGCCAAATACGTGCACAAAATGCCAAAAAATGAAGGGCTGGACTTGTTGGGGCGTGGGCCGGTCAAGACGTGAGTCAACCCATGGTTGGGCCTCCATTCTCGCACCAGCCAAAGCCCTGCACTCGGTTTGGCGCTGTTCAGGCCTGGGGCCCAACTCGTTTTTTGCCCGTGCGCTGAAATTTAACTTTTTTATTTCTTATTTCCTATATATATATATATATAATTTCTCCCTTTTTTATAATTATTAAAATAATCAATCCATCATTTTTCTCACCAAAATGTTCCTATTATACACCATTTCATCTTTTATACAATTATTATGTCCAAAAATTGAATAACTTCTCTAAAATCAATTTTTTTTTCTCCCAAAAATTCCATTTGTCACTCTAAAAATTTCATAATTATTTCAAAAATTCAATAATCAATCCTAAAAATCATTTTTCTCAAGAAAACACATTTTCCTTATAGTTTCATGTTTTTCTCCTCAAAATTGCATTTTTCCACATTATTCTAATTTTTCTTCAATAAGTAGATTCAAAATTGGAAAATTTTGAAAAAATTTCATATATTTTCATTAAAATTCAAGAAAATACATAGAATATACACGTGTCGGATCCGTCAATCCGATGTCTAAAATGTGGGTCGTTACAGTCTCCCCTCCTTAAAACAAATTTTGTCCTCAAAATTTTCTAATACATTAAAGGTCAAGGGCAACTCCCATACCCTCCAGGAAATGACTCGTCATATAGTCCTCTCGCTCCCAAGGTTCTGCTCGGCACCGTGGAACTGCCAACGTACTCGTACCATCGGTATCTCTTTGTTGCACAGTTTCCTTACGACTCGATCAACAATAGCTACTGGAGCCTCATCATAAGTACAATCCTCTCGCAAGTCAATATGTCTACAATTAATCATGTGCGAGGCATCAGGGTGCTACTTCCTCAACATTGACACATGAAACATATTATGTACCCTCGTTAACTGAGGCGATAACGCCAATCGGTATGCCACAAGACCCACACGCTCAAGGATCTCGAAAGGTCCAATATATCTCAGTATGAATTTCCCTAAAAAGCCAAACTGAGTCTGCCCCTTCCTAAGGAAAACCCGAAGGAGTACATGATCACTGACCATAAACTCTTGGACTTTCCTCTAGTTATCTGTATAACTCTTCTGTCTGTCCAAAGCTGTCTTCATGTTTTGACGGATTTGTTGAGTCTTCTCATTCTGTTCTTGCAATAAAATAGGGCCCAAAACTATTGTATCACCAACCTCGGCCAACAAGCTGGCGATCGACAAGTTGGCCATACAATGCCTCAAAAGGTGCCATGCTGATGCTCGCTTGATAGTTGTTATTATATGTAAACTCACATAGGGGCAAGTGATCCTCCCAACTACCACCAAAATCAACAATGCATGCTCTCACCATATCCTCAAGTACCTATATTACCCTCTCTGTGTAATACCCCGGAAGTCTGTGAGACGTCCACGTCACCAATGAACAACAAAAGTGGAATAGCAAACTCAAGAAAAGAATCAAAACGGCCAAAACGACTAGACAATCATGTATCATAAGTCTAAATAAGTGTAAGAGTGATGCAAACCTGAGAAACATAAGAAATGGCGAAGAAAAACACCGAATATCAGAAATTACATTCTGGTGACCGCGGTCGGTCTATTAGGACCGCGGTCATTGCATGTAAACCCAGAAAATAAAGGCAAAAGATCACCATTCTGGTGACCGCGGTCCATATCCGGGTGACCGCGGTCATCGTGCAAAAACCCAGAAAAGAAGGAAAGAACACCACTCTGGTGACCGCGGTCGGTCTATTAGGACCGCGGTCATCGCCATAGAAACCCAGAAATGAACAGGAAAATTCATCTGGTGACCGCGGTCCGTGAAATGGTGACCGCGGTCATCATACGAAAAACCCAGAAATGAATGTAGCA
>JAJIYU010018881.1:0-11015 GCA_030144865.1 Tinospora cordifolia
CTTACGTGTGGTGATACCCACAATCTCACTCATGTCAATGTCTTCGCCTTTAACACCATTAGGGACCTCCCAATCAAAGTAGTATAAGAGATTCGCAATTGCAATCTCTGCAACGGCCAACCCAAATGATATTCCAGGGCAAATCCTGCGGCCGGAACCAAAAGGAATGTATTCAAAATCTTGGCCTTTGAAATCAACAGAATTTCCAATGAATCTTTCAGGAATGAACTCTTCTGCTTTGTCCCATACTTTGGGGTCCCTTTGAATTGCCCATGCATTGACGTAGACTGTCATATTAGGAGGAATGAAATAACCGTTTATGTGAGCATTAGTTGTGATCTCTCTAGGAAGTAATGTTGGAGCTGGAGGATGCATTCGTAGAGTCTCTTTGATTACACACTTCAAGTAATCCATTTTTTGAATATCTTTCTCAGACACATTTGATTTCCTTCCAACGATCCTTCTTATCTCTCCTTGGGCTTTCTTCATCACCTTCGGGTTCTTTATAAGCTCGGCTACTGCCCACTCAATGGCTGTCGTAGTTGTTTCCGTTCCACCAGTAAACATATCCTGCGACGTTCATGAATTAATCACAGAAATAGAAGCTTAGCACACGAAAATTTAGAAATACATATTCATTACAACTAAAACATCAAATTCTCATGAATTAAACAAATAAAAAATGTTAAAACTAATTGCTATCATGGTATCATAATGAGCCTAAGAAAAGAAAAAGACCAGTATTATTGCTTTCAAGTTCTTTCTGCTGAAGTCGTAGTCGAGTTTGTGAGGATTATTATGCGCATGTAGTAGAAGGTCCACAAAGTCAAGGCGGTCTTGATCAGCAGGTTGTTTTTCGATGCTATGTTCATCCATGAGTTGATCTACGTAGTCATGGAGCTCTCTGGTAGTTCTACGCATGCTTCCAACGATTCCAGAGACAACATCCACCCAACCCAGCCATGGAAATACGTCTCCTACATAGAATGCTCCCATTAACGCCGAAAATTTTCTTGTCAACTCTCCAAACGGGTTCCTCCCATCTTCTCCTTCAAACTTCTTACCGAAAGCACATCTCGAAATTACATTGGTTGACAGAGATAGCAACAACTTACTTATATTAACTGGACAGCCCGATGAGCAAGAGTTAGCTACCTTGTTCATTAAAATAGAGATCTCTTCTTCTCTAATGAACTTAAACGACTGAACTCTCTTGACGCTCAAGAGATCTAGCACGCAAATCTTGCGCGTTTGCCTCCAGTATTCACCATAGGGCGCAAAAGCCATGTCAACGGATTCCTTTAGCGCGATTGAAGGTCCTGTGGTGATGGGCCTACTAAAGACCCCGACATCATTTTTCTTCATAACTTCTCTGGCCATCTCATCCGATGAGATTACGAGTGCTGGACGACGGCCAAATCGTAAGAGCATGATGGGACCGTACTTTTGAGAGAGGTCTCGGAAAGATCGATGAGGGAGCTCACCCAACTGATGAAGGTTGCCGATGATCGGAAGTGCTGGAGGAGATGGGGGTAGGATCTTGGATTTATCATATCGATCAGTACGTAGAGATCCGAAGAGAAAGAGAAGAGATGGAATGAGGAGAATGAGAGATGGTACTAGTAAGAGATGAAACCAATCAGTTCCATTACATGGCTCTCCTAGCCAGTGTACCAATGCGGATGCCAAGAAAGCAGCCATCTTTAGCTTACTAGCTATGGAATGCTGGAACTACGAATTTTCTTCTACCCATCCAGCTTAATAAATATCCCCGGCCGGAGCAAATGCCATAATTAGCTAGATGGGGACGATACATACTTTATTTTCAAATAATATAAAAAATAAATTATTTTTAAAATATTTAATTCACTAAATTTATACCCCATATACCCACCTTTTTATAATATAGATTTATACCGAAGACGTCTTTTGACTTCTTCAATGTAAATAACTTGTTTTTGTTCACTGCAGACAATCTCAAAAGAATTTTTTAATAAGACTACTTTTAACAAGTTCTATTGCCTCTCATGACCCTCCAGAAGTGAAAGAATAATATTTTGACGTCTGGATCAAAATTTAGATGTGTCACTCATTTTTCAAGTTTTCAGTGAATACTTATATACATGGGAACCTGTTTTTGTTCACTACGAGTAATCCGTAAGGGGTTTTCTCGCGAGACTATTTTCAACAAATTCTAATTGCCTCCCACAATGAAATAATTTTTGACCCTCAAATCAAAATTTAGATGTATCAGTCTTTTTTCAAGTTTGTGGTAAAAACTTATGAACTTGGGAACCTGTTTATATTCACTGCAGCCAATCCGAGAAAGGTTTTCTCGCGGGACTACTTTCGCCAAATTCTAATTGCCTCCCATGACTATCTAAAAGAGACAAAATAAATTTTTGACCCCTGGATCAAAATTTGCAAGTATCACTCTTTTCTCACCAAAACTTTGAAAAGGAGTGACATATCCAAATTTTGATATGGAGATTAAAAAATTATTTTATTACTTTTGAAGGATTATGGAAGGTAATTAGAACTTATTAAAAGTCGTTCCGGGAGAAAACTCTTCTCGAATTGTCTGCAACGAACATAAATAGATTTCCAAATTTATAAGCGTTCACCAAAAATCTGAAAAAGAAGTGACACATCCAAATTTTAATCTGGACAACAAATTATTTTATTACTTCTGGAGAGTTGTGGGAGGCAATTAGAACTTGCTGGAAGTGGTTTTGCAAAAAAACCTCTCCTAGATTGTCTGTAGTGAACAGAAACATGTTATTAAACAAAAATAGGTTATTTACATTGAAGGCGTCTTTAAATTTGGAGTTACACTGAAGGCATTTTTTTGATAAGATACCTTCCATGTAACTTGAATTTACATTGAAGGCATCTTTTCAAAAATTAAAAAAATTTTAAGTGTCATGTACATGTGACGTTAAATGTAGAAAAGAGGGTATATAGGATATAAATTTGATGTGTTAGATATTTTAAAAATAATTTATTTTTTTAATATTATTTGAAAAAAAAAGTGTGGGATGATACATGCTGGATGTGTATCACTTGTATATGATCCTAACAATTTATTAAGAAACGTCCATAGTAAATCAACTTATACAAAATAGTAAATCGATTGATATCATCAAATACTTTAAGGTGGAACTCATTTATCCAATGGTTATTGATATGATGATTATATTTTTGCGGCATTCATTTTATCATCATCCATTATCAATAAAGATAGCATCAATATGTATTTAATAAGATAAATTCAATTTGTAAAATTGATGTGGGAATAATTCGTCGCAAGCTGTTGCGCTTTATTCCATCATTGCGCTTGAGCATCTCAATGCAAGTGTAAGTTGTTGGCTGCGTATCGCCACTTCGATTCCTTTTGATTTTAACTCTTTGTTGTTGGTTGCGTACCATTAGTTAAAGGTACAAAGTGGTTATAAGGGTGACGTAAGTTATTCTAAGAAAGGTTGCATATCAAACAATCTTTTTTTTTTTTTTTTATTCATGGTGCAACGTACTCTATTTATAAATAATAAAAATGTTATATTTTTTGGGTTATGTGAATACACTGATCGCTTTATTCTCTTTATTTTTTAACATAAATTTTTTAAGTACAATAAAATTAAAACCTTAGTTACTTCTCTTTTCAATTAGCATTGTGATCTTTTTGACCAATTCATCAAATTTTCCTCTCTTGGAGTAATTTAGTTTATTTTAGGCATTTGGGATTTAACTTGGTCAATGGAAGCATTTAGGTAAATTTAAGTGTTTTATATGATTTGATGATCCCTTTTAATTAACTATTAAATCTATGGTTAATGCAGCAAATTATTACTGATACACATGAAATATAAGCTCCTCTTATTAAACTAATCTCTCTGGTAAATAAGTTGTTACTCCATACACTCCTAGCTCAGGGCTGTTTTTGCACACATCATTGGATGAGAAATGATTTTTTCGATTATAGGCTCTGTTTGATTGTAGTGGGATTAGTATTAAAAAAAAAAACTGGAGCCACATACTTATCTTATATTTGAAGAAAAATTAATCTCATCAAAAGGTGGATTGATTTATGCAACTTATATTTCGTTAATTCTATCCACCGATAAAAGATTTTATGGAATTCAATACAATTCTATTAGAGAAACTTCATTATATCTTACGCAATATCAAATAAATCCTTTTGGCATGTAGTAGTAACCAAAGTCATGAGAATAATTTTGATGTAATTAGGTGTATATTAAATAAGTCATGTCAAATATATTTTCATAGCTTAAATAATTATACCCTAATAGAGTAAAGTCTTTAAAATTGAATTATTGTGTTGTGACTATTCTTATTGTATTTTTATTTTAATTTGAAGATTTTGGTTTCTACAATTGACAGTCTAATGACATCAATTTTAAAGAGCTTTGATGGTCTTGGGAAAGTCCATTTTGTGTGGCCAGCTACGGTCAAGCCTTCCCAATAAGAAATTAATGAGTATGAATTTTTATTATTTTTTTTATCAGATTGTAAACTCCTAGATACATTAGGCGTCTCTTTCTCTCTCTCTCTTTCTCTCTCTGTATATATATATATATATATATATAACGAACCGCAGATACGCTGCATGGAAACAGTAATTGTTTTATAATAAAGTGTGACCATAACTTTACGCAATCCTAGAACCAACAATAAAAGATGTTTGTCAGGAAACAACAGTTATTTGATGGTAAAATTATCTTTATGCACACAATCCTAGAGAGTATCAGCTTGCTAGTGGAGAAACGAAAATATTAATTTAAGATGACAAAACAACCTTTCCAACTCAATTTGATGAAGGTTTTGAGTTGATATAGGATTACTAAGTGTGTGATTTACAATAGTTCCTACTCTAAATTACAAAACACAAGATAAATTATGAATTGTCCACGGGCTAATTATCTATAAAATTATAATAAGACTACTTTAGATAATTGATGAAGAAATATATATATATATATATATATATATATATATATTACTTAGAGCATTCTTTAAAAGTTTACATATATTTAAATTTCTTCAAAAATAATTTTTATCAACAAAGTTAAAATAATAATTTTATAAATGACTAATTTTTAGTTTTCCTCCGCCCTACAATTTAAGCTTTTAAATGAAATTTCCAATTTCTTTTTTAACTTCTAATTTTTATTTTTAATTATCTTTATTAATATTTTTAATAATTTCAATAATCTATTTATATTAAAATATATATAATTTTGTTTTAACAAAAATATTTTATTTAAATTGTTTCTTTAGAATTGCGTGCATCGCGTGCACATAAGCATCCTGAATACTAATTTTTTAAGCCCATGCCGCACTGTCTCCATAGAATGAATAAGCAAATGCTTCCCCGCAATGATCTTCCAAAAGTTGGAAGATTACTTGTGAGACCAGCAACTCCATTTTACCTCCATAATGGCAATAGTGACTTTTTTCCAATGGCAATTAATTTTTGAATCGTGCGAAATAGAATAAACAAAACAATACTTTAATAATATTTAGAATACGAATTTAATCAATATAGTAAGTATAAGATAAAATTTATAATCATAAAAAGTAAGGACATTCATAATTTTTTTAATTATGAGAAAAATTGATATAATAATAATTAATAATGAAAAAGCTTTAAAAACTAATTTGTGCACAATTTCATTATTTAATATTGTTATTGTAGTCAATATTTATTCAATATATATATATATAGTTATGTAATTGTACTTCCCATATTAATTAAAATAAAATATTTTCTTAATAGTACAACAGTTCACAATACTTTACATGCACTATGTTTTGAGCAATATATACATTCAACGGGATAAATTTACCTAATAAGCTTGTCATGTAACTTTTTCTTCTTACGTCTAGGATGTTTCTCCTCAATCGATTTTTGCTCTATTGTAGGAGGATCAGTGGGTATCATTCCATGGATTTTTGCTACAACTTTATTGATACATTGATAAATGGTAGCCATCGATGCCCATAGCATTTCTCCCTGAGCCCTTCCTGTGACTGTTTACGTGGACGACTTCTCGACATTTTAGTATGCATTCATGATACGTATCCATTTTCCGTCATATGAATTAATCAATAGGCACATGCACACATAAAACTTAACTAATATTTCATTTAACAATAGTTAGTATGTACATTTCCAAAATGACCCGCCAGTCGTACTCCTATAGTTCTTTACTTTTATTCCCTATTTACATCTCAAAATAATCCATAACTTAGGTTATAATTATGCCTTATGTACAACAAAAAGAAACTTTTTCCCCACTATAGTCACTCTAATGATCGACCACAGTTAGTATAGACTCGTTTTACCTGTTTGCCTTTTCCCCTTGAGGGTTTCGCTTCCATCTTCCTTTTCTTGTCAGTATTTACACTAGATGAGCTACCGCTATGTACGAGATTTCACTCCATAGACTCCCATTAAAGCCAGATTGAAGGTAATATGTAATTCTAAAAACTTTGATCTGTACTTCTTTTCCCTACCATCGTGAATGCTAGTTTTCTAACAATCTATGGGGTTTATATTGGCTTTTCCACCATTAAAATAGTGCTTGAACTGTTCCTATAGGATCCAAGAAATCGTTGTTACAATGTAACTCCTCAACAAGTTATTTCATGCAATTCGTAATGGTATGACATTTCTACCCTATCCTAGTACCTAACCCTTGTATTTTGACATTAAATTAAAGATGTTAGGGCGTTAAGTTCATGGAAAAAGAAGGTATGGAACAAAACATCACGGATTGTATGATTTCAAACTTGTTACCACAGTAATTTGTATTACTACCATGGTATCATGTTCATTTTCCAATCTTGTATAGTTATTTGCACTTTGGTTACTATGGTAATCATATTCATTACCGTGGTAGTACATTATGTCTGTGACAATTCATTCTGGTTATCACGGTAGAATACCGTTGTACTATAACATCCAATATATTTGACATTCTAGTTACCGTGTTAACCCTTTGGATTACCACGCTAGTGTGTCAAGTTGCCCTCATGTTTTATGTATGATTCTAGTTACCATGGTACTCCTCTTCTCTACTGCAATATGCAGATTCTCGATACATTTTGGACTATATTGGGTAAAGAATCATTAAAACATGTTTTAAAATGTTATAGAACACTTTTATCCCTAAGAATAACAGTTTGAATCTTTAAAAGGTTAAAGCTTGAGACAAGTTGGAATCACAACACGAAGAGCTAAGCGAATCATCGATTGAGGTAGAGATGATTATCCTGCTCTTAAATATTATTTTGGTTTTAAATATAGAGCACGATTAATTATTTACACTTATTTAATATTTAGAAGCCTGCTAGGCATGTGATTATCACATCTTTGGATAATTGTACGTATGTTATGCTATTGATAGCATGTTGTGTGACCTATGTATGATAAATATTGTTTCAAAAACATGTTATATATGTCGTACGTTGAATAACGTGCCTTGTGTGACTTTATGCATGATTACTTGCTTTCAAAAGTACATGTTTACAATATTTGAGATATTCTTATATTTGAATCTTGAGATTATTGAGCATGCGAGATATTGAATATTTTTTGTCTTACTTAACAAAGATGATTGAGAATCTTAACCATGTACCAAGGCGATCATTAGTCGTTTGTTGTCATCGTGGGTGTCCCCAACCTCCATTGATTTGTTGTTACAACTATCATGGTCAGCAATAGTGGTGAAATGGAACTGAGAGTCATAAGTAACCTCACTTCCAAGATAGGGTCTTGAAAAGTTAACCGACCCTTGGGAGTTAGCTCTAGATGATATTCCAGACTAGTAGAGGGATACCGAGGATAGTTTTTTCGGCATTAATGTCAATCCAAAACAATTGAATTGTTTGACTCGCCTAATGCTTGACAAGTGTTTGTATATTTTGTATTTTAACTTGAATAATACTTGAGATGTATTGTGTCATAAGTGACCTCACTTCCAAGATAGGGTCTTGAAAAGGTAACCGACCCTTGGGTGTTACCTCTAGATGATATTCTAGACTAGTAGGGAGAGACTGAGGATAGTCCTTTCAATATTAACTTCAACTCAAAGCAATTGAATTGTTTGATTCGCCAATGCTTGACAAGTGTTTGTATATTTTGTATTTTGACTTGAATAATACTTAAGATGTACTGTCTACGATCCAATAGGTTTTTGAGCTCATTCCACTTCTAATTTTTTTTAGTTGACCAATGACGAAGTTCATGTTATTGAATGAGACCAGTCGTTTTTCTTCATTATAGTTGTTGGCCTTACTGATTGGACCCATCAAGTCTTGTCATTTATTTATGACATTTAGTCTAGAGATGTGGGTTAGAGTGTTAGTGCTAGTGACTATGTTATAGTTTTGTTTTTATTAATTGCAACTCGGCCATGGGCCCCACAGCTTAATGATCATTTTGGATTTAAAGTCTTTTCATTTATTATTAATCTGTTTTTGAGTTAGTTTATTTATGTACTTTGTCATACATTAGAATATGGTCTGGTTCAACGAGGAGATCAAATGATGTGTGAATTAGGAATACCCTAGTTCTTGAATAGTGAAATATAACAAAAGCAGGTACATATACAGATGCGTCACTAACAATGAGACAAACGTATCAAATGTAAATGATTAGAGAATCGAGTTGTTAAAGCATCTACTCTCTCTTGAAAGATCTCTTGAAGTTTACAAGAGATCTTGTTAGAGGGATCCAGCTTGATAAAAATAAATTAAACATAAAAATTTATTAATATTATTATGAAACTTTATGATGTTTTTCGAAATATTCAAAAAAAAGGTAAATATTTTGGACTTACTCTCTAGCCATCAAGGTGATGGTGGGTTTCCTTGGATTTGGTGCCACCTACTATGCATCCTTATCTCCTACATGTGAAAAAGTGGATGGTTTGAGTGAAGGTGCGCCCTTTGATGACAACAACTTCGTCACTGGAGTGCAACTTAGATGATGAAGGCATGGGAGAAATTACCCAGTTGTATAGAAATATCAATTTACTTGAGGTGATAAAGGAGTTCCCACAATAATGCTCATTGTAGTCACATTGGCAAGTTTATAGATATGGCATGCATTTTTTTGGTATTGCAAGTCTTGATAACATCTATGTAACACCTTGTCTCCCCAGGGTCGTCCCAAAGGATACAAATGTTGAGATTACCTTTTTTAATCATTAAAAAGTATATGATCAATTAATACAACATTAAATAAAATGATTCGTTAACTAAGCATTCAACATGCATCAGTAGCTCATCAGGGTCACTTGAGAGATGAGACATTGCTAACCTACTTCTTATCTGTGTTCATGTCTCAAATGTACAACATTTCCAGCCACATGAATCCTCAACAATTTAGAAAATAGTTTAAAAACCTTTGAACAAGTTAAATAAATTACAAACATTCAAATAAGTCAACTCAATTTAAAATTTCCAAAATACATAATTCAAATGGTATTGCAAGAAGCTTAATGGCTTAAGTGAGTCATTAAAAGTAATTTAAAACTAAAAGAAGAAAATTGGAGCCAACATGCCTAATTGAAACAAAACTACTAGACTGATAGAAATAAATGTCGACAGAAAGTTCCCATGAGCTAACACCAATCTCTGGTCAATTTGTACCTGAAAATGTAAAAAGGAGTGAGTTCAAAGAGCCCAGTGGATCGATCCAAATATTAAAACCCTTATTTCAACTAAATATACACACATGTCACAAACTTTCAAACATTATGTGTTTCAAACAACATGTTGTTTTAAGTTGTCGTTAAGACCGAAAGGATTCCTCCTAAGTGTCCCCCAGTGGTGTAACACCTCAATTCTTAGTCCTTTCATTCCTATCATATCTAGGTCATGCATGGAGAAGCACGCTCGTTCTACATTAAATTTTGTCCATGTGTCAAACATCGAGAAACAGGGCATCACTATTACATATTCAAATCTCTGATCTCCTGTATACACCAAGTTGCATCTCATAAAAACATATGCACATTAATTTTCATAATTGATTCATCAAAAACAAATAATGAAACTTCAATAGATAATAAAGTTTGGAATCAAAGTATATGATAGAAATATCAAAAGTTTGGCCCATATGGTCGATTCTCATCCCATTTGGAAAACTAACACATGAATCAATCTAATGGTTCATATACTTAGTCTATGCCCAATACTCAAACCCGAAATCATGTAATAATCTCAACAGTGAGGTTTACAAGTATCAAAAAAATTCTAGACAACACTAGTCAGCACAAACATCGTCTGTAATCACTTGAAAAGAAAAGTGAAGTGAGCTCAAGAGCATAGTGGATCATACATAGCGTATCAATAGCATTACACAAGTCAATCACAGAACATATAAACATTTATCAAACATTAGGTGTTTCAAACATTCAATTACTTATTAGTTATTATTTTGGCCGAAAGGATTAACCCTAGTGTTCTCTCTTCATACCTATATCAAAAGAAAAAGAAGGAAAGAACAATATATACCAATTTCCAATAGGATATAAGGACACACCCATCACCCAATCCTAGGAAGTGGGGATACACCCATCATTTCCTAACCTAAGAAAGCCCACAATGATCCCCCGTAGACCATTGCACCGATACGTGGTTTAATTCTCAATTTATGTAACAACCACAAATTTTAAGTGTTGTAATATCAAAATTTTGATTATAATTACGTGTTGAAGAACCGTAGTCAATAAACGTTGACCATTATGAGGAAAGTTATGAATGACAAAAAAGTGTAATAAATTTATTTATTTATTCATTTTAGCATATTTTAAAAATGTCATATTGATCAATAATATTGTAGTAGCATGATAAATAATAAAATTAATTAATAACACCGAAAATAGTAAAATTATAAATGATATCATAAATAGTAAAGTTGACTAATAAAATTAATAGTAAAGTTGATTATTGGTAAATTTTATCTCTAGTTAATAACTTTATAA
>JAJIYU010018882.1:0-11023 GCA_030144865.1 Tinospora cordifolia
GAGAGATGTGAGATCTTTGAAATGACCCAAATTTTAGAGAAAACATACTTTGAATGAAGGAAATATGAGCTTTAGAATATAGGTTACAAGAACTGGAAATTGGAAATCTTGTGCAAGAATGGGGTTTTGTTGCATGGCCAATGAGAGTGTCATGTGGCCTATGAGCCTCCATGCATGGTGACTTGTTGTTACCATGTATTGGCCTAGTGAAGAGGTGGAGTTGATGAGTAAAACCTGGGATTTAAAACCAGGTGCTTGCTGGTTTTCTTGCCTGAAAAATGCCCTGAAAATGCTGAAAATCACTCAAAATTCGGAAAAACGAAGGGGGAGAAGGAAAGGGGTGCGTGGGTCAGCCAAGCATATGGGCTGAGTTTGCGCGGGCCGTTGGCTTGTGCGCCCAGCGCAGCCTCGGCCCGATTGGCTTGGGCACGTGAGCCCGAGCCAATTTTCGGGTCGTGCGATAAAATTCGAATTCTCAATTTTTTTTTGTTTTTGATTTCTTTATTTATCTATTTTCTTTCCTTTTTCATCATTTTTTTTCCTTTATTATTCTTTTTTTTCTAAAATCATTGGAATTATTTCCACTTTAATTTCTTCAAACATCTGTAATTATACATCAATTTTATCATTTATACAATTATTTTCTAAAAATTGAATAATCCACCCAAAAATTACATTTTTCTTCCAAAAATTTTATTAATCACTCTAAAAATTTCATAATCATTATCGAAATTCAATAATTAATCTAAAAAATCATATCCTCTCTAGAAATTATATTCCAACTTTATTCTTACTCCATTAACACAATCTCCCAAGACAATCTAACTACAATCTCTCGATATTTTAGCTACTTATGTTCAAAAGTTTAGCAACATTCATTTGGTAACATTACAAGGGCTTGCTTCAATTTAAGGTGTTTATCAATCCAATCCAATTAACCTTTTGAATTAGTTTGCATGAGTTGGGTTAGAAATGTTGTATGGGTTCAGTTGAGTTTTTAAATGCCTGACCCAATTGAATTTACCTAAACGAAAAAGTTAAACTTTCTGTGTCATCTTTATAATATTTATATTTATAATAACTAATAATATCTAATCTAATACTATTGAATTTAAGGGTTGTTTTTGAAAATCAAATGGATCTTATGATTCTTAGGCAATGCTATCTGATTTTGTTTATATTAAAACATATTTATATATTTACATAATGTTAAAGGGTCGTTGTATTATAAGTAAAGACAAGTTGGAATTAGACATTCTTATTTTACAAATTATTTTTTATTATCTATTAAATTACACAATAATATGAAAAACTACTAGTAAATCTAAACAGAGAATGAATTTGCAGTGTTAATATTGATATAATTATTGTTAAATATGAAGCTTAAATTCAACTTAATAAAAAATAGAAACTAGGTTGGACTTCAAAGTTATCAATCTATAACTGTTCCGGTGGCTTGAGGCTTTGCCCTAGCAACTCAACAAAAGCTAGCCAGCCAGCAGCAACTTGGATTTTGATGTTCTTCTTCACCTACTAAGACTATGATATTCTGAAATGAAAGGTGATTTGAACCCTTCTTGTTTGGACACCACAGAGTGTTGTTGGATTAGTGGTGGGTGAAGAAAGATTCTTATGGCTTTCGTTTTCATTCCTTAAATATAAAAATAAATAAAAATATCATGCGTCTTCTATAGTTAATAGCACATATATTTGATTGACTTCACTAACCAATTAATTACCAAATGTTTGTTACTTCAATTATTTAACTTCCCCTACAAATAGAATATAAAATTTCAAAGTTGTGATCTTATTGTATTACAAACGTTTACTCTTCTATTTTGAAAATGTTTGATCATAACTGGCTGACAGGTAGTTCAAGGTATCTGTCTTGAATTTGAGTCTCCTTTATCTGTTTTCATCAAATGATCAGCTGAAATTGTCAAAGTGAAGGATGACAACTTCTCTATTGACAATTTGGTAATAAAGGAAAGAAAGAAAATTTCATCTTCATTGTTATCTCGTTATGTACATTTGAAAATAGTATAAATAATAGTATAACCGAAAAAAAAAGAGAAATAATACTAGAAATAAGTTTATTATAATGTTTTTATATTGACAAAACTATATTTAAAATAAATTACTGTTACATTTACATAGAGCTTATTGGCTCAAAAAGATTTTTGACAATTAAAAATGACATAAATGATAAGACCATGAATTTATTTTAAACTTTTGTAGAGATCTATACTTGAAATGAAATTATTCATGAATATGGGTTTTTTTTTTAAAAAAAAAAATTCAATTTGATTCTCTCATTAAAGTTTTTCTAGGTTCAAATTATCATTAAAGATTGCATCAAATTCTTTTGAAGATTATGAGATTAAAGTTGTGGCTAGTTGAAAAGTCCTGCCAATTATGATCAAAATTGTAATATCATGACACAAATCCAATGATTATTTATATAGAAGAACCAACTCGTATGAAACATCAACTTTAATCATGTGATTAGATTTATAAGTCATCGACCTCATTGATTTTTTTGGGGAATGTTAATTGGTGTCAATAAGTTACTATACGTGGCCATCTTATCTTTCACAACTTTTATTTGGTATGCAATAGATCTCCATTAATTGGACTAGGTAATTTATTTATTTTTTTTTAAAAAAAGATAAAAATAAGTTAATTACAACAACTAGAGTTTTGAAAAAGCATAGAACAAAAAACTAAAAAGAAAAAAAAAAAAAAGGTGTAGTTATTGTATCTTAATAATATTTATAATTATTAAAAAATAAGTGTTACATATTTCAAATGTAAACTTATCCATTCAATTCAAATTGAATATTATAATTGCATAAGAAAATATAATTAAAGCGTTCAATTCAATATTAATAATAAATTCTTCACTGGTATAATTTTTCGACATTATAGTTGAGAATATGAAAATCTCCTCAAATCACACAATTGATATACGATCGAAAGCATAGGTATTTGATTCAAGACATATTTGCATAATTTAAGGTGATTCAATTGCTTGGGAGGCAATAATGTTAATATTTCCAAGGAGACAACACTATTTTTTTCTTTTTCGTTTTTAATTTTCTCCTTTATTTTTCTTTTTTAATTTTACACTAGAAGGCAACAATATTTCCATCTCCTTTCCTTGTAATATCAAGTAGGGGCCATAGCAAAAAACAAAAACCTAAGGTCGGGCTAAAAATTTTATCTAAAGGTGAGCAAATTGAGTGGATAATTTGTTTATTTATTTTTTAAAAATTCAAAACCAACCGACAAATTTCCTTTTCCTAACATAACCCACCGACAAAATATTATTGGGTGAATAGGATTTTGCAAAGACCTCATCCTTTTATTTTGAAAAATACAATTTTTTTGAGATTTGGAAAAAATTAAAATTGAAGAAAGTTAAAAAAGATATATAATATTAGAAAAAAATATATGAAATATTGAAGAAATGTGGTTTCTAAGAAAGAAATATGAATTTTTAGATAATTATTTAAATTTTTGAAAAAAATTATAAATTTTTGGTAAAAAGTATTTATTTTTGGGTGAAATATGAAATTTTGAAAAACAATTCATAAATATTTTAATTTAAATATATTTAAAAATTTGAGGAGAAATGAGAGGCAAAAGGGGAATTGTACAAAAAAATTAGAAAAAAAAAAAAGAAACAAGGGAAAGTCAAGCAATATAGGAAATTAATATGCGTTGATTCAGTGCACCGGGTATTATTTAGTTAAGCAACACTAGGATGCCAAAAAGAGCTTAGATTTTTGTACAAATATGGCAGTTAGAGTGGTGAAATGTAATTTTTGGATAGCCACCTAGACGCACATGTGTCCTATTCTGGTTAGGTGTTAGCATGAGGTGACAATATACGTTGCCACCTATCTATACATGTCTACCATGTATCCAACAGAGTGTCACATATCAAGAAAAAGCCATGCAAAGGTGACTATTCATACAAGTTACACAACAGTAGTATCACCGTCTATTGCAAGGTGACAACTTTGGACACTAATTTGGAGTTCCACGCACCACTTTATGGCTAATCGAGAGCATGCGGTGTTAGTATTCATTCCCACCTTCACGACGTGTCTACCATGTTTTAGAATATATGCCAAATGTCACCTAATAAGAATGCCAAAGTTGCCTATAGATAAGTTTCCACACCTTGTTCCAAATCTAATTTTTTAGTCAAATTGGGATTACTTTTGCGAAAACACGGTGAGTAGGTTGGGTGCGAACCTAGTGGATATTGAAAATAGGAAGTGAAGAGAGGAAAAAGTCACTAGAAGCTTGAAGAATGTATCTCCAACGAGAGAGAAGGAATATTGCAAAGCAGGCTCGTTAATAAGGCAATAAGATATAAAATCTTAAAACTATTTCACCAATGATTTTGGCATTTCATTTTTAATGATGCTATGATAGTTTTTTATGGGGATTTTGGCTTATAAATTCATCATTAACATACAGACTTATAATTTATAGGAAGAATGGGACAAAATTATAACGAAAAGAGTAATGAAAACACGCCCCAAGTCCACTACCAGACCATAATTTTATATTTTTGAGTTGAGGAAGAAAAGTAAGATTTTATGTTAGAACTCATGATTTCTCACACGTCTGACCCTAGATATCAAATAAAGGTCCTCAAATCGCTCAAGATACCAAGAAATATGGTAATTCTAACCCAAAAAAATAGGGTGATAACAATATAATACATGCTATGTTATCAGAAAATTTTTATTTTATACAATTTTATGTGATTTCCAACCATGTGGGTCACAAATAAATATTGAGGGAACTAGAATAAAGGGAGATATGATGATTTTAATTAGAGAAAGTAGGGTCTAATAGTAGAATACTCAAGAAAATTGTCGAAATATTGAGATTTTGATGATATTTCACAAGATAATCGCGAAATTTGTGAAAATTCTTGAACTGTAACCTCTGTGAATAGTTTATGGTGTTTTCTTTATATGTTGTTCTACATTAAAATTATGCTCAATTACATTATGTTATATTAATTTCATCAATTGATGATTGTAGAGTTGTTTTATTCAGAATCATTACATTACATGTGTGAGAATTCTTCAAATTTGAGAGGCTCTGCCTAGACTCGTAAGTGGATATTGAGCTTTAGATTTTGAAGGCTATATTGGGTCTTCTAGCTTGTATTTCAGACTTTCAAGATGTCCTCGATCTGTTGAGTAGGATTGTTGAGCTCTGGATTCTCAAGGTTGCACTAAGACTATTGGCTTTTGTTCCAAATCTTTAAGATGTCCAAGATCCATTGAGCATGGATGGTTGTGATTATGACATGCATGATATTGTTGGATTTTACATATAATGTAGGAGATATTTGCATGATTTCTAATTTAATCATGCTATTGTATTACTGAACTGGTAATTAACATTCTAGCATTTGCATGCATAAATATTTTGGTCATATATTGTTAATGCAAGCTATAACTCACTGAGCCACATTGTACTAGGCTCACCATTTACTCTATTTTCCAAGAATGTCAAGTATAGACAAGGGAAAAAGGGTTGCGGATGATTAATCCTACTTAAGTTTTTTTTTTTTTTTGTATTTTTTCTTTTTGTTGCACTTCTTGTATTTGCAGTAGGTCATTTTGTATATTGACATACTATGCTCGAAACTCTGATGTACCCAACCTATCATTGTACTTTCAACAACACTTGTATTGTTTTAGTTGTTGAATAAATTAATACTTTTACTTTAGTTTGGTTTGGATTGGGAAAGACTTAATTGTAAGTTAGCAAGTTAAGGTATGAATATGACTTGTTGGATTACGATGCCAGTTGGGCTACCCTTGAGATTGGCAAGGGGTCCCAACAAAAGTGGTATTAGAGCTTTGTTTTTGTATGGAGTCTAAGTTGTACTAGAGCTAGTGAGCTCAAAGGCCAAAATATCACATCACAGAATTGAAGTTCTTGCCAAATAAAAAGAAGTTAGGGATAAGGAGAATCTAAAAGCTCTGGATTTAAACTTTAAAGTAAGTTACCTCTTAGTGTATTATGGAACCTTAAGTTGTGGTCTGCGTAGGATTTTTGGGAAAAAAAAATAATTGTTTTAATATTGCAAACCAAAGTGCCACCCAAGAGAGGACAACTTAGGAGGGAGGAAAGAGAGCCATCTCTTCAACTATAGCTAAAGCCTATCACGATGCAGAGGCTTGAGCAAATGCTTAAGGCTCAGAGCGATTACCTCCAAACTTAGCATGATGTCTTCCACGCTCAAAATGTGCCCTAAATGAGCAAATGGATTGAATGGAGGAAGAGATAAGGTGGAAGCCTATTCCTGCCCCACTTGTTGAATAATTAGTTCAAATCCTTATGGAACTGGTCCTAGAAGAAATACTTGAACCTTGAGACATGAAACCTCTTGCAAACTCTATAAAGTTATGGAAGGTTTTCGTTAGTTTGAAACTTGAGGACTTCTACAAAAGAATAAGTTTACGAGCTGCAGAAGATTGGTTCATGAACATGGAGAAAAATGCTAGGACTCTTCAACGGGGGGAGGATATGTAGGTGAGGTTCTCAACACATGTGTTAAAAGGAGATGTAACTAGATGGTGGAAATCCATCACTACTGCACAAGGTCATATCACCGCCTAGGCGTAGTTTCATGAATTATTTCTTAAAACCTATGTTTCTACATCTACAAGAGAGTTAAAGAAGTTGGAGTTTTTTAGCCTTTGACAAGATAATATGTATCTATGGGAATATGTTTCAAATTCATCCAATTGAAGGTAGATGCTTCTAACCTAGTGATGGATAAGAAGGAAGAGGCTAGTTTCTTTCTTGGAAGATTGCGTCCAGTGATACGCCAAGTGTTTTTAATAACAAACATCAAGAGTCTCAAATTAGGATACTGAAAGTCTCTAAAATATGAGTTACCAAAACAGAGGGATCAACCTACTGTTCAAGTTACTATGGACAAGACCATCTTAACTAGTAACCTGTCCAACCAAAACTGGCGCATTATCGCTAAGGCCAGAAAAGGAAGTTTCAACTAGAATCCTCCAAGACTGTGTAGGTAAGTCAGAAATCACATGGTCATTTGTAGCTATGCCATCACAAAGATTTGCTAAACCTCCTATACCCCTTAACAACTAAAGAGGAGGCAAAAACAATGCTAGAGGTGGAAGATTTAATCAAGACTATAGGACTTTGGGTTCTTAAGCAACTTTTGCAGGCCAAATACCACCTTTTATTTGTTATGGTTGTGGGCAACCGAGAAATAAAAAGTCAAAATGTCCGAATCTTAACAAAAGCAATCCCATACTTCTCAGCCTATCACAAGGAGCAAGCCATGGTAGTTACCGAACCTGGCTTGCAAGCCACTAGAACCTTGGTAGAAGGTATGATTTTTATCCACGATTCACCTAGCTATACATTGTTTGATGCTCGTTTGACTATTTCTTTTATTTTTGGACATGCTATAGATAAATTAGGGATTAAAACTGTTAGGGCTTGTAGATGCCTAATGTTAAGCACTACAACTGGGAAAATAATATATCCAAACTTAGTTTGTGAGCAAATAACACTTAAATTTGGGGATTTAAAAACTACTATTAACTTTAGAGTCTTACAATTTCTAGAGTTTGATGCTATTGTTGGAATGGACCAATTAGCTGCATACCATGCTTACATAGATTGGTATGCCAAGAAAATAGTTTTTCAAATATCTGGACATCCTACCTATGAATTTCAAGGTACAACATCTGAGGCACCCATCACTTAGGGTAGAATAGTGAACAAAGAGGAGATGGGTACCTTAGTAGGGATTGTAACCACCGATGACGATCCCTAGAGACAAATTAGAAGAAATTCCAGTAGTTAAAGACTTCCTTGAGATTTCTAGATGATTTACTTAGCTTACCCCCAAAATAGGAAATCGACTTTATCACTGAGTTGGTACTTGAAACCCAACCCATTTCTATTGTACCTCATCGAATGGCACCTTGGGAATTACAATAACTGAAGGTACAACTTGAAGATTTATTAAACATAGGGTTCATTACTCCTTGTGTATCACTTTAAGGAGCTCTTGTTCTATTTGTCAAGAAAAAATACTCGAGTTTTCACCTATGTATCAATTACATGTAACTAAACTAGATAAATATTAAGAACAAGTACCCTCTTCCACGAATTGGTGACCTATTCAATTAGCTAAAGGGATCCAAGGTATTCTCCAAGACTGATCTTAGATTTGGTTACCATTGGCTAAAGGTTAAAAAACTCATTTGGTGTAACAGATGCTCTAACAATGTTTATAGATTTGATGCAGAGAGTGCTCCAACTGTACCTTGACTAGCTCGTGATCATATTTATTGATGATATTTAATATACTCATAGTTGATGGAAAAGCATGTTGAACACCTAAAAATAGCCTTGCAAATGCTAAATCACCATACGTTATATGCCAAATTTAGCAAATGTGATATTTTGCTATCAGAGGTTAAGTTCCTAAGACACTGCAACACCCCGCCTCCCAAGTCCCATCTTTCACGTCATCTGACGGTTCAACTCTTTTTGATAAAAAATCTTGGGATGCTCGGGAAACGGGCCCGTGCTACATTTTCTTCTTCTTATACCCAAATACATTAGGGTTCCTGTGTACATTCGTCTATGTACAAAATGACGTCATAATAAATAAGATTCTTTATTTATTCATTCGAAAATTCTGAGTACAATGATCTATTACAGCGAAAAGTACATTCAAAATTGAAATATATAATTTAGCTTGGGCTTATATGCCCTACATTGAAATAAATAAAAATTTTCAATAGATAAGCCTTCTCGTAAGCTGATTAATTCCCTGAGATGAAAAAAATAGGGGGTGAGCTAAAAAAGCCCAGTGAATCATTTCATCTATTTAATCCATTATTTCAACCAAACAAAGCCAGAATATCAAACACTTTCAGAGATTAATTCGATTCAACCAATATATTATTTCAGTCGTAATTTAGACCGAACGAGAATAACCTCTATGCTCCAGATCTAGGGAGAGAGATCAATTCTGAAACTCAAACCCATCTCTAGTGGGATCATTCTTGAAACCCGTTCCATTCTGGTGTCAGTATTGACAGCCAGTTCCAATTCTACATGGAACACAGAAAGTCCCCCCGTACCGGTACGTGGTTGAAATCTTATTTAATCTTATTTTTGTGTGCAAGAGCATAGTAAATAAATATTTCAATAGTAATTAAACATACCAACAGTATAACATCATAAATCAACAGAAACACAGATTTTCGATTTCTTATGTAGAAGATCATATGAGACGCAACTACAGAGCATATTCTCTCAAACAAAAAAATGACTTTCGATTTCTAATGTAGAAGATCGTACAAGACGCAACTACAAAGCATACTCTCTTGGTCATGCAACATGATAATTGGATGACATAAATGCAAAGAACAAGAATAAAAACAAAAAAAAATCAAGCTAACCAAACAAGCAAACATTATCTAAGTCAAAATAATAAATTAAAAGAAAGGAAAGAAACTCACATCGAGATCGCTTCCTAAATTCTTTGTAGCACTTCGTTGCTACTACTTCACAAACTATTTAGAATAGCTCAAGCAAAGAAGAACCAGAACTAAGGTTGCCAAGAAGGAGGCAAAGAGAGAGAGCAAGAGAAATTTCTTTGGGATGAATGAAATGGGTGGAGTAGGGGGGTTTATATAGGGCCCTCTTTCAAATAGTTTCTCTATCTTTCTAATGTGGGATTATCACTTCCTACATATGTATACCTTAACATATCACCAAATGAGATATTTCATTCATGAATGCATTTCCTTTACACATATACTTCTCTATGTATATTACTATCATACTAAACGAAATATTATTTTTATGAGTGCATCTAATTAATACTTTATACACATACTTTTCTATATTAATATCATACTAAAAATATTATTTTCTTATTCAAATAGAGAAGCGTATATTTACCCAACAATTCTATATGTCTAATATTAATCAAGGTATATCCCTTTATACTTCTATGCTAACTAATTAATTGCATATCAATGACAAATATATATATGTATATATATATATATATAAATATATACGTATATGTGCTAATAAAATGTGTTTTAAACTAAAATTTCGGTTATTACGTCACTAAAATTTCTGATATTACAACCTACCCTTATTACAATAAATTTCGTCCTCGAAATTTGTACCTATCCACTTCAATGCTATTTGGTTAGGTATTTTGGGTGAAGAGACCTGGATATCTGTTTTTCATCTCACTTACCAGCTCCCAGGTTACTTCTTCCAAATCATAATGTTTCCACAGAACTTTAACAAGTGGAATTTCCTTGGTTCTAAGACGTTGAACCTTACGGTCTAATATACTAATTGCTGGTTCCTCGTAAGTTGCATTGTCTCGAAGTACAACTTCCTCTCAGTGTATGATATGTCATGGGTCTAGTTCGTACTTCCGCAGCATCGATACATGGAATATATTATGCACCGAGGACATTCGATTTGGTAGTTCCAACTCATAAGCATATTCCCCGATTCTCCTAAGTATTTGGAAGGGTCCAATGAATCTTGGCAATAACTTTCCCTTGAATTCGAACCTCTTAATTCCCTTTTGAGGACTGATTCTTAGAAAAACTTGATCTCCTACTTGAAACTCTAGGGGTCTCCTTCTGTTATTAGCATAGCTTTTTTGACGACTTTGAGCTGTAGCCAATCTCTTTCGTATCAGTTTGACTTGGTTGCTCATTTCTTCCACCAAATCTGGACTAATAAGAACATGATCTTCAAGCTCAACCCAACAAGTTGGTGATTTGCAGGGCCTCCCATAAAGAGCCTCATATGGAGCCATCTTGATACTTGCTTGATGACTATTGTTATAGGCAAACTCTGCTAGGTGTAGGTACTTGCTCAAGTTCCCTTTAAAATCCAGAACACAAGATCTCAACATATCTTCTAATATTTGGATGACCCTTTCAGA
>JAJIYU010018883.1:0-11005 GCA_030144865.1 Tinospora cordifolia
ACTAGAAGTATTGGTGGTTATTAGAGTTAAAAATTGAATTGCTGTGCTACCCAGACCCTTTACTTTAGCTTGGCGTACTCTTGTCCGATACTTCATTATATGACATAAGTACAGGATATGTGTTCAACACTTTTAATTTTTAAATGTTACTAAATATATTTCCTAGTGGAAAGAATAGAAAACAGTAAAGAAGATAGTAACTAAGAGGTGAAATTTGCTTAAGTAGGAGAAAAAAAGGACAATAAATGGAGTGGTGATAGCATGTGAACCAACATGGAAATGGGTTCCTACTTATAGAGAAGAAGGACAACAAATGAGTTAAAATAAGAAAACAAAATAAAATAAAATTCAATATAGCTGAGCCCGGTATGCCAAAACTTAAAAATGAAAGAGTTGGACTGTTAGATGTCTTATGTTTGACACTTGAACCTGAGTTTAGGTAACATAGCTGAATGGTGCTTGGTGTAGACTCAACTTAACAAAGCCTTTTCCAACTACATGAATCCATATCCCTGACTTCGTTTTGTCAACGGCTAAGCTGGCATTTTAATTACAAATATTTATTTCTTTATTAATTGTCTTTGAGAATTTTATTTTAGATCTTCCTTATTGTTATTATCATTGAAAAGTGTAAATTGGCAACTCTTTCTAGGTAGTGCATTTTTGTCGTATGTCCAACTCATCTTTATCGTTTTTATCATATTACATTTTCAATTAAGGGTACTCATATCATATTATTAATAACTTCTCTTTTGTTATTTTATTGCATATCCATTTAAACTTCAGCATTTTCTTTACACTTGCTTTGTTCACTTTTTTTTTTTTTTTAATTACACAACATTTTGTTCTATGGAGCAAAGCTGGCCAATAGCAATTTTACAAAAAATTCCTTTCAACTTCAGTGGGATGTGTGATCATATACTAATTCTTCTACGTAATCCATCTTGCTTTGACTTTGTGGTTGATATCCTCAGACATTTTTTATTTTCATTTCGATGAATAGTAAATGCAAAATATATAGAATTTCCGTTACTTGAAATCTCTTGGCTTTCTGGCTTCACTATCTTTTCACTTGAGGGAAAAAGATAGTTGATTATCATTGAAGATCTTTTTGAATGATGAATATAGTTTATTG
The DNA here is from genome assembly GCA_030144865.1 of Tinospora cordifolia. Classification (NCBI taxonomy): domain Eukaryota; kingdom Viridiplantae; phylum Streptophyta; class Magnoliopsida; order Ranunculales; family Menispermaceae; genus Tinospora; species Tinospora cordifolia. The sequence goes on from JAJIYU010018883.1 coordinate 1,136, forward strand.
GTGTACTTCATCTTTTGATGTTGCTCTCTGTAATTGTTTGTTTGTATAGCCATATTGATAGGCTAGCCATTTTGATAGGCAGACCTATTGGCATGATCAAACTACTAAAATTTTCTTAAAGTGGTGAGTATGCCACCACAAATCTTTTATTTAATCGTGGTTCCTCATGTTTCTAGTGAATGTCTTACAAATCCCTCATGTACTGCTTGCTTTGGTTTTCTAGTGTTTTTTAATGTCTGGAATCATTGTTTATCCAAGTATCAAATTGCATGTAGTATTTTTAGCTGCTATAAATAATAGAATGAAACATGGACAAGAGCAATCAAAGGAGAGAGGAAAACTATGATTGGCATTTGTTTGATAGGCTTATTAAAGGCTAAAATGAAACATGAGAAACTATAAGAGAAACAGAAATTATAAAATTCCTGTTTTCATATCTTTGTTCATAAATATGTTTGTATATGATTCTTGATGTACCATGTGGACATTTGTTGTCTAATGTTGGGTAGACGTGCTAATATATATAAACCTTTGAAAACTTTTCTGGAGTGCCATAGATGCTCTAACTTTGCTGGGTGTATGTATGTGTGACGGGGTATATTAGGAATTGGCGCATAGGCAACAATTCTTTTTTTGGAAGAACTATAGGAACAATCGTTTGAAGCACATTTTACCTAGGCCTCTTCATGAACCAGTTGCTGCACCCCCGGCTTCTGTTCCACCTCCAACAGCTGTGGCAACTACACCAGCCGCTCCTACTCCTCCGGCCCTTTCACCAATGCAGTATGGTGTACCAGCTGGAGCTGTTTTATCTAAGAATGACATCAGAAATATTTCGGGTGATCGAAGGAAGAGGAAGTATGTTTATCTTTCCATGTTATGATATATTATAATTTTGTAAACTCATTACACATTCTCTTATTTTGTTATTTTCCTAGTTATAATTTTTCTCTTATTTTGTTAGTTAACTAGTCACAATTTATGTGAGAGATCACTTTGAAACACAAGCAAGAGGAAGAAAAATCTGGAAAAATTAGGTTTGATTTTGGTTAATGATTTAAATACAATGTTTTATATCCAAGAATCCAAAATCAAGGAAAACACGTTCGGGAAGTCCTTTCTGAAAATAAATTTTTAAGAATTTACTAAGCAAACAACCTCTTTTTCTAAAGCAATAAAAAGTCATTTTTATTTCAGAATTGTATTCTTTTTTTCTTAAATCACAAACTAGATGCTGCCCTAAATGATTTCTAGGGATAAATAAGTGGACCGTAGTGGGCATTTTTTTTCAACAAATTTCTCTATTTCTTTTTGTTGAATTGTAACTCTGTAACAATATGTGCACATCACAATTGTAATCTCAAGATTGAATATTGTGTTTGTCCACCTTGGGTGTAAATGTCAAAGTTAGACCCATACCTAGCTAGAGATTTGGACTCTCCTAAGGCCCCACTTCATTAAAACTAGCATTTAGGTACTGATCTTATGTGGAAGTATCATTGACAAGTTGACATTTAATGACTTTGTTTGATTAATGATAATAACAAAGATACTATTGTTGATTGCAGGAAAGAAGGGTGAGCTTCTTAACATTGACCTTTGATATATTGAAGAAGGATATACGACAATTTCTCGAAAGAGGTAATTCCTATTTTCCTTCCTACTTGTTGGAGGCTTATGGTGGATCAATGAGTTATATGTTTATGTTGATACACATACTGAAAGTAAGTACTTTTCACATCAATGAGGCCAATTTGTAACTTGAGCACTTTCTCTTAAGAACTAGTTGTTAAGTTTTATCCATAAACTACTATAGTAATACTGCATATGAGTTATCTCTATATAAATAGGTCTCTTCTTATATTAGTCGTTTCAACTCCTTGGAGATGCTTGGATTTCATCATTAATTGATTAGTATTGGCTATAACTCTTCCATTTTGTATGTTTATGCACTTTGTTGATGCTGATACTTGCATGATGTTCTCCTTTAATTTACTATAAATAGGTTTAGGCATGTACTTTTTTTTTTCATTTTTTGAGTGATGAAATTGTTTACTTATTCTTTTAATGAATGAAAGTGATTTGCATCCAATTTAGATTGTCCTTTTTATGAAGGAATAGATGGTTAGTGTTTTCCTTTTGAAGAGGTTTTATTGGCTTGTCCTTTGTCCCTCATTTATAAGGCTTTTCCATACATTTTTTTTAAGAGAAACTATTATATTGATAATAAAAGAGAGTCTGATGAGATATCAAAGCTCTAAGTACATCAAAAGTACAGACTATGCAAGATTTTTGCTCCTTGACATAGCCACTCCCCAAAACTATATCCTTTTCCTATTTTATTACAAGAGACCCAAGAAGCAAAAAGAACATTAGACCGTTCCCAAATAGCCATCTCCGATCTACACCTATCCGAAAAAAGTCTTCTATTTCTTTCTTCCTATACTGTTTACCATACTGCACATATGATGATCTTCCAATACTGCTGCAATCTTCTTTGCACTATGCTGTCCACAATCTTGAAAATATCATCACTCATGGGAGAAACAAAATCTTCATAATTCTGTGCCCATCTACTCGACAATTGCTAAATTAACTTACAAGGACCAAAAATATGGGCACTTGTCTCTGAATTATCCCTGCATAATAAACAAATGGAAGGATTTAGAGTATTAGAGTATACACAACATACTTTTTTTGAATATTTTCTGCTGTATTTAGCCTATTAAGACTTATAAGCCAAGCTAGCATTTTTGCTTTTGTGGGAACCCTTGTCTTCCAAATGAAATCCACCGGCACTCCATTTTGGTTTGTTCTTCTCTCACTCAATTGGATCATAAATGAGTTGACTAAGAAATTCTTAGATCCTTCACCTATCCATAATGGCCGGTCCTCACTATTATCTTCCTCTTGCTGAAAATTCTGCAACATTTCCATTAAATTGCTTATTTCTTGAAAACTGCCCTCCCCTATATTCCTATTAATATGAAGATTCCACCCCCACATTCTTCTATTTTCTACATTGCTGCTAGATCTAAAATTTGCTATTGGTCCTTCCTTCATATCCGAGAGTCTAAAGGCGTTAGGAGATTTTTCCTTTAGAATTTCTGAACCACACCATCTTTCCCCCCAACAGTCTACTTTATCACCTTTTCCTATTTTTCAAACAATGCTTTCCTTTACTTTGTCATATAAGCTGAATATATCCTTCCACAGAGCCCTATGACTACTTTTTTTATTTAAACCAGCTTCTTTTCCGAACATTCTTGACCCATGGATGCTTTTTGTAACTCTAGCTCACATAGCTTCCGGATTGTTATACATTCTCCACACCCATTTTCCCTTCAAAGCTATGTTCTTTTTTATCATGCCACCCACTCCTAACCCCCCTTGCTGAATATCTTTGCACACTTGCTCCCAATTCACTAAGTTTTGACTCTCGTCCTCACCTTCCTTCTTCCAAAGGAAAGACCTCATGTGACTTTCAAGGATTTTGGCCACTGTTTTTGGCATCTTAAAAACTGATAGGAAGTAAGTAGGAATGGCTTCTAGGAATGTTCTCAACAGAAGCAGTCTTCCTCCTTTTGATAGAAGACTTTTCTTCCACCCGGCTGCCCTATTCTTGATTTTGGGGATCATGTTACTCCAAAATTCTATTTTGTTGGGATTTCCCCCTAGGGGGACTCCCAAATAATGGATAGGTCATTCTCCAGCTGAAACCTCTAAAGTTTGGGCCTCCCTTTCCAGCACCTCCTTGTCCATATTGATGCCTAGAATTTGACTCTTCCTCCCATTTATTTCCAATCCTGAAACAAGGCTGAAAGTACATAAAGCATGCTTGATCACCTTGACTTCTTCTTCACTATTCTTCATGAATATGATGCAATCATCCGCAAACAAAAGATGGGTAATCTGGAATCTATCTTTTCCCACTTTTATACCTTCCAATCTTCCACTATCCACTGCTTTGATCAGAATTCTGGACATTGTATCTGCCACTAAGGTATAGAGGAAGGGCGATAGAGGATCTCCTTGTCGAAGGCCTCTATATCCATTAAATTTTTCCCTAGGTCTCCCATTTATAAATATTGAGTAGTTCACTGTTTTTAGACATCCTTGGATCCATCCTCTCCACTTTTCGCCAAAGCCTTTCTTTTTAAGGACGAAATCTAAGAAGCTCCATCTTACTGAATCATATGCCTTAGCAAAATCCACCTTCATCACCAAGCCTTCCTTACCACTACTTCTACAGTCCTCCACTACTTCATTGGCTATCATAATTGCATCCATTATTTGCCTGTTTTGAATGAAAGCCATTTGATTTTCGCTTACCATTTTGTGGAGAACCCCTCTCAATCGGTTGGCAAGAGTCTTTGCGATGATCTTGTATATGCTTGTGGTGAAACTTATTGGCCTAAAATCCTCGACTCTCATAGCATTGTGCTTCTTTGGAATAAGACATATGTATGTCTCATTCACCTTCCTATTAATTATGCCATCTCTATGAAACTCTTGGAGACAATTAATCACATCCTGCTTCACCGTGTCCTAGTTTTTTTGGAAAAAAGCTATTGTGAATCCATCCGGACCTGGGGCCTTGCTTCCATACAGTTGAACGCTGAATTCCTTATTTCTTCTTCTTCAAATTCTCTTTCCAGCCATCTCTTATCTTATCCTGGAATTGTTTGCCATTGCAATCCTTCTATTCCCCACTTCTTGTCAGATTTCTCCCTGAATGTCTTCAAAGTATTCTAAAATGATACTTTGAATCTCCTCCCCTCTTTCCAGCAGCTTGCCTTCCTTATCCTCCAATCTGTTGATAGTAGCCCTCGTCTTCCTTAGGGTGAAAATCCTATGAAAGTATTTTGAGTTGACATCCCCCTCTTTGGCGCACTTTATTTTAGCCCTCTGTCTGTTTTTCCTTTCTAATTTGCATTCAACTGAATAGTTCTCCTCTATTAACTTTTTCCTTTCCTCCATAATGTCCTCTCCATCTTCATTCTCTAACCTCCAGTCAGTCTTCCTCAAGGCCTCCATTAGAATAATTTTCCTAGATATCCCATGATCGCAATACTTATTTCAGATTCTTCAACTTCATCATAATTTTGTATCCTGCCCATCCCATGCTTCTATCTGCATTCCATTCCTTTTTTATCATTTCTTGGAAATCTTTTTGATTTAACCAATAGTTCTCAAATCTAAATGGAGTTGGCCCCCATTTGACCTCTTCAGTATCCAACACTATTGGCCAGTGATCAGATGTTGTTATTTGCAAACCCCACACTCTTTGTTGATTAAAGAGCATACCCCACTCAGCATTGTACAGAAATCTGTCAATCTTGGACATGACAGGGTTCATTCTCCCATTGCTCCAGGTATACTTTAGATTCTTTAGAAATGGTTCCTGCAGGTTCATGTCATGGATCCAATTGTCAAACTGGTTCATACTAAACGTATATCTGGAGCTTCTTCTTTTCTCCTCCGCCTGCCTGATCATGTTGAAATCCCCCCCAATACACCAGGGACCTTGAATCATGGCTGAAATAGCAGCCAATTCGATGAGGCATTCTTCCCTGCCCTCTTTGTCACATGAACCATACACTGCCGTAAACCACTTCAACTTTCCATCATCTCCCTGGAGCTGGATAGTCAAGGAGTGCATTCCTTCCCACTTCTCATGAACTAAAAACATTCTGGTATCCCACATAATGAGAATTCCCCTAGTTGAGCCATTCGCTGGTTTGTCCACCCACCCCGCATACCTCCGTTTCCAGATTTATGCTACCAAGTCATCTGTTATCTTGTGTTTCTTAGTCTCTTGGATCGTGATCAAATCCGCTTTGGCTGCAGTGATCGTCCTTCTTATTAGAAGACGCTTCCTGGGAGATCCGCAACCTCTGACATTCCAACTAAGGATCTTCATGGACAGCACAAACCCCCGGGAACCTCTACCTTACTGCACCTCGACTAGTTGAGAATTCAACGAGTCGAAGAACCTCTGAACTTGTTCAATCTCCCTGTCTTGGGCCTGTTGTTCTTTCCTACTTGCCTCATCTTCTCTCATCATTTGGTTTTCCCCTTCTGTCATACTCATATTTTCCTGCCTCCCTTTCGGGGCCTCTTTTTCCTTATATCTGTTTTCTCCTTCCACCCTGAGATTTCCTCTTGGTCCTGAATTGTCAGTTTCACTATTGTATAAAGAGAGGGTGGGGGCGTAGAAAGGATTACATACCTGGTGTCGCCCTTCATCTTCTTCTGAAATGGGTTCCTCCTCTGCTGTAGAATCCTCTTCTTCTTGTTGTGTTTCTTCCACCCTTTCAAAATCTGTTTGCATGAAATATTTCTGGTCTTTCGAGTCCAGTGTGTCTTCCGAGTCACTCTCTTTCGCCTGTAGCTCCCACCAAGCTTGGGCCTCGAATCTCTTTCTTTGTTGTATTTTATTTCTCCTGTAGACCTTCAGGTCAGCACGGTCCAACCTTTTATAACTGATCACCTCCGCTTTTCGCTCAGGCCCTCTCTTGAACATATCTGTGTCGCTTCCTAAGTCCGTGGGCCCCGCTATGTTTATCGACTCCAGCCCGTTTGTGTAGCCCCCTCTCTTGGGCCCTTTCCCAACTTGTTTTGGCCCATTTGGCACGTCCATCCCACTTGATAAGGCCTATGCCCTCTTCCTCGGTCTCTCTTTTCTCCGATCTTCCTTCCTCTCTGCCTTCAAAATTTAAAAGTCTCTAACCCGTTACTCTGTGGACGCCATGTGTCCCGCAACCTGACATCCTGTCATCCTCTGAGGCTACGCCACCCTCAATCGTAGCTTCTATTCCTTCCTCGTCAGAACTCTGCACCTCGATGTCGGAGCTCCGATCACCGCCCGTCCTCCAGTTGCCGACTTCTGTAATCTCATCCATATGGTTTTCGGCAAAATTTTCCAGAATCTGAAGACAAAGCTCTTTGATCTCTAGGCCCCAATTCCTGTCGACCTCCATTAATTTTAGCTCCTGCACTCCTGTTTCATCATAGATGTCGAATTCCTTCGGCAAGAATCCTGATTCGTGCCCTCTTAGTCTCAGAATCGCCACTTCCATGGACGCACCAGTTCTTGTGATATTTGCTATTTCCAGCAGCCCCCTGCAAGCCTCCCCAATTTTCTTGAAGGTTTGCATGTTCCAGTCTTGCAGACGGATCCCTTCTACCGCCATCCAGGAATTCCAGCAAGCAACTTTTCCACCCAAAGCCACTAGGTCTTCGCTCCACTTTTCAAAGTAAAATCCACCTATGCGAGTCTGATACTTCGCCTTCCGTATTGTTTTAATGTCATCCTTTTCGTGACAAAATATGATTTCTCTAACTGTATCCAGCCAGTGAATCTGGATCTCCCGTTTCAAGATCTGGCGTATCGACTTTTCTACCGTTCTCCATGGAGTATCGTCTGATGTTCTTATTATCAGAAACTTTGTCACTTCCTCTGACCATACAAACTTTTCTTCGGCCTTCTGCTATCTTCGCTTATCTTCTTGCACTCTCTTCACCCTCCGTTGTCCTTCTTGAGTTCTTTTCCACACCCCTTTTTGATCATATCCTCTTTCCTCCTCGAGTCGAATACTGTGAACGACCTTTTTTTTTCTCTCTTCCTCTCTCCATTGCCCTACTTTGTCGTTTCACTTCCTCCTGAACCACCATGTCCAGAGCACTCCACAAATTTCTCCATGCTTCTGTTCTAGTTTCCTCTGGAATAACTATACTCTATCTTTGTCCCTTGATCAACTTCGTTAACTTTGTATATCTGCCATTATCGTTTGCCAAGATCTCCATGATTATAGTATAGCCTTGGACCCAGTGGATTTCAGTTTTTCTTCTTCCTTCTATGTTCTCGTTCACCTTTCCCAGCACCTTCTTAATCCATCTTATAGTTTCCTTAGTCACCACAATCTGGTATTGTCGGGCCCTAGTCAGTTCTTGTATAATGATCTCATTGCCGTCTCTTGATGAGCATAGCGAGAACTGTTTATATCTCGTATTGAATGACACATAGTTCCACTCGCCCTTCTTGAAACTTTGGACTTGACATTTACTCCTTTGACTCTCCTTTACTATTGTACGTCGTTTTGTCTTCTCTTGTACAGTAGTTTTCATCTCCAGAATTTCGTTCTTCCCATATGGTGTACCATATGGCTGCCATCACGACCTTCCAATATGTTCTTATATGGCCTTCGATGCCCCTTTTCGGAATGCTGAATAGTGATTGAGAATCAGGTAGAATGAGGGCGGGGTGAATCTGCCGCCATTGTTGCCACGCAAATTTCACCATGCCGCATTCCACCATCAAGTGTTGGGTGGCCACCCCATGGTTCCTACATAGAAGGCGGATGGACGGATTCAAACTAAAGTGAGGAAGTTGTTTTTGCAAGTTTTCAGCAGTTTTCAGCTTATTCAAATGGATGAGCCACATTAGGATTCTAGCCTTCATTGACACTTTTGCAGTACAGATGAAGTACATAGATGAATGTTGTGGCCCAGTCTACTGGTAACTTAGTTGTCTCATGAAGGATCTGACTGTGAACTTCCTACTCTGGTCTTTTATCCAACAAGGCTTATCCTCTACGCTCTATTGGTTGAGTGAAAATTGTTTAGGGTGTGAAGTAGGTCCCCAAGTTCTTCCATTGTGGTGTCATTTACATTGCTGGATATATGAAGGTTCCAGCTCTATTGTGTCCTCCCTTCCACTATAGTGCTCATTCTTAAGTTTAAAACTGTAGCTTGTTTCATATTGCTTAATCTGCAAACATTAGGATATCTTACTCTGAGAGGCTCCTGTCCATAAAGCATTAATGTTAGAATTCAATGTAAATAAAACATTCATGTCGGTATTCAATATAATTGCTAAAAATAAAATATTCCTTATTTGTAGTCATTACTCATTATTATATAATATCCTAAGTTTGTAATGAAAACATTAATGTTGGAACTCATTGAGAATAAAACATTAATGTTGGCATTCAATATGATTTCTAAGAATAAAATATTAATGTCAAGATTCGATGAGATTGACAAAAATAAAGCATTAATGTTAGAATTCAATGTAAATAAAACATTCATGGCTGCATTCAATATAATTGCTAAAAATAAGATATTCCTTATTTGTAGTCATTACTTATTATTATATAGTATCCTAAATTTGTTATGATCATTGTGTAGTCATTTTAATTTCAGCATGATTTAGGTAGTGTTGATTTAGGATGCATAATCTTAGCCATAGCTTTGGCTAGCCTTTAGTGCACCTTTTGGCTATAAAAAACATATTAGCCTAGTAAATAAAATTTTACCCGCCATTTGAGTGCATAAAACTTTTTATGAGTTTTCTCCAACTTATCATCTTTTGTTTTTGTGGAATCTTGTGGTGATTCAAGCTCACAAAACCTTAGTTCGTACCTTGATCCAAGTGCATCATTGTGAATTAGTTTATTCTTGTTCATGGTTGGGCGAATGACATAAGTGGCATGTCACATTCTTCATAGCGTCAGTTGGTTACTTGCATCTGTCAAGTCACAAACCACCACTTATCCTTGCAACCTAAACCATGAAGATCAGGCCTCCCTTGTGATTCACATTAGTATTGACTATATGATCCACAGTTCAGAAACATTGGCATATCTAACTATTCTTTTCTTTTTTTTTTTTTTGGTTATTCTTGTTCTTTAAAAAAAAAATGGATACAGCTGCTTTTGGAGATCATATCCCTAGGACTATGATTGACCATTCTAGTGACCATATGATCTACTACTGTTCACAAACATTTGCATATCATACCATACTATGGATTTAAGTGTATACACCTTTTTACATTAGAGAAGATGATCAAATATTGTTCTTCAA
>JAJIYU010018884.1:0-11039 GCA_030144865.1 Tinospora cordifolia
TACTCAATTTTATTTAATTAATTGAGTTTATGAATTTCAGTTATTTCTTATATTATTGCCTTATTAAATTCTTAATTTTAAGTTATGTACGGTTAAATACGATCAAGGCATGAAATGATTTAAATAGAAAGTCAAGTGTGCATCGCTTGTAATGTAACACCGGCCTGAACCGCCGTTTGGTTTAGTCCATTGTCAAAAAAATGGTGGATGCGTCCAATGCTTAATGATACGGGGGTTGGGGTGTTACACTTTGATTGATTGCTAATCACAAAATGAGTCGAGCCATGCTACATTAACAAGTACACAACTTGCAACACATTCTATTTCAATTATTTCAAGTCTTATTAATTCATAATGAGCACACAACCCAACAAATTTATCTTTAATTAAATAAAACTATTACATGGGAGATAAAAGAAAATCTTTCGTCTTTATAGTAAAGAAGTACATGAATTTTCAAACGACAAAAGAGTACATATCTCAAATAAAAAATTTAATTCAGCAAAATTCTTAATTTAGATAATCAGGATTTAGACAACGTCCCCTTATATATAAACTTTCCAAATTTGAAATCCTATCAAATACTCAGTAGTTTTCATGATTCAATTTCTTGAAAAATAAGGGGGCAAAGAGTGATGTAACACGCCAATCCCCTAGAAACAGGTTTAAGCACAACCTCAAGCTAGGTTGGGTCCTATGTTACATTTACGAGTATACAACTTGTATCTCAATTCCTTTATTCTAACTCTTATTAAACCTTTCATGAGTGTCTCACCCAATTGATCAATTTTAAATTCAATAAGGGATTACAAGTAGAAAAAGGAATATTTCTAACTGTTTATTTCTTCAAGAAAATAAAGAAGTACATTATTGAATTCATAATCAAGAGTACATAACTCAAAATTTTAAAATTCAGTGGAAGGCTTAATAAATCAAAAGTGGGCAACATGCCCTTACATTAGAAAAAGATTCTAATCATCCATGGTCTTCATATTGAATTCCTTGAAAATATTAAAGAGAGCGGTAAATACATAGCCCAGTTTCTAATCATTCATGATCATTCATCAAACTACTAATTTACTAATTTAAATAAAAAATATATCCAATTTCAATCACTTACAAACATTTAGTGTTTCAAACAATATCTTGTTAGAGTTGTGTATTTGACCGAAAGGGGTTTTAAACCCTTAATGCTCACCATTAAAATACTCCTATTTTGGGATGGAATGACTATTCATCTTGTCACATTCCATTGGAAATAAGGATCGCATGTCCACATTCCAAGTATTTTAAAATACATCCACACTTAGTGATGTTACTCATATACACTAACTATATGTAAAGAACACCCATAGCATTACTTAGACTACTATAATGGTACCTGGTTCTTATCTTCGCTTTCTCATTTTAAATTCAAATAACCATGATACTAAATCATAATAGTTGATATCAGAATTTAAACAATCAAGAGAACATGGAAAACATAAATAACATGCTCGAAAACTCAAAAATAAGCCTAAGAATGGTTTTTAAACATGTTATGCTATCATGCATGAATTAAAATATAAAAACATGCTAACTGAAAATAAAACATGATTAAACATGCTGAAATATAACATGATTGAAACACTGAAAACAAACACGGATGCACTAAAGACTTGAAGTAGTAAAATAGGAGTTCTAGAAATTCTCTCCACCTTAATCCGAGTTTCTTATTGAATATGGCGGAGGTTCCCCTTATCTACCACTTTCAGAACTTTCAACTACCAACAAAAGAACTCGAAACAACTTACTAGAAGATTGAAATTAAAGCTTCTCACTTTTGAACACAAGAGAAGTGAGAAGAGATGCCAAGAAGAGGGCTTAGAACAAGCAAAGAGGGAAGTAGCAACTCTTTGCTTTGAGAAGAGAAGAATGTGAGTAACAGAGAGTTTATATACATGTTCAAGAGCACTAGGGGGGACAGGTTGGGCAGCTCACAAGTTGGGCAACTCACAAGTTGGGCAACTCACAAATTGGGCAAGTTTCCAAACACTCATGGGACGATTTGGATTGAAATAGCCATGTGGGCTCATGGACCACTAATGCTTGCTAAATTCCTTTGAGCCATGATTTGATTCTATATTAATTTCAGAGAATATTTTCAAAATTAGAACACTTCTAATCTCAGTTGGGACATCCCCTTGTGGATAAGAAGATGCTCATCGAACTTTCCCATTTGGTCTCATTACTTGCTCATCACACAAACCCATAAGGCATGTTCTCCATTCTCTTTTTTTGGACATCTAGCTAGGGGAGTACCTTATCAGATTTGAGGGGACACCAAATAATAGTCAAAAATTCTTATCTTGGGTTCAAGGAAACTATCTAAACTATTCTTAATTCAAAGATGATGTTCCCTAAGAGAGAGTGCTCCCTTTTTGGCGCCAAACATGGAGAAGGAGAATTTCCTTCTTTAAATTTTTGTCTCATTCTTAGTGTGTTTTAGCAACTTTTCTCATTGAATTGTCACACTAAGTGACAGCTAGGATTAGGGTGTGAGCTTGGTTCATCATTTATACACTTCTAATTAGGGTTGCTCACATGTTTGCACACACACACTCACATAGGTCGACCCTTTTTGCATGGTGGTGCATGGTGTACATGAGATCATTCATTCATGGTTTCTTAATACTAATTGGGAAGTCTCATAGGTGTGGTATACTAAATCATTTGCATGGCACATGGGATCATTTTACATGAATTCAAATAAACATCCCATTAAGGTTGGGTAGGGTGAGGGTATACATGGTCATGGTGTTCCACCCATGTGACTTGCACATGGTAGCCATGACTTCATGGGTTCATAAAAATCAAATAAAAATTTATATCTCCTTATTTATAAGGGATTATGATTTATAACATATAGTATTGGAATCACATAAAAAAAATTAAGAATTTTAATATATGATTTGGCCAAATTAGTTTTCATTTACTTTTGTTATTCAGAACCCACTGAAGGCACTATGAAATGAAAATCCAAATCTTGGCTAATTATCCTAATTTTTTGATATGTCATTTATTTTGTTAGTTCCTGTCATCCCATTTTGTTTTGGCTCATTTTGATTCCCCGAAGTACCCTAAATGCCAACCTTTTCTAATTTGGACCCCTTGAAGGGTGTTTGGCAAATGAAAACCCTAATCTTGACCAATTATTCTAATTTTTGGATATGTTGTCCAATTTGTTGGTTCATGTCACCTTACTTTGTTTTGGGTCCCTACGGGTCATCAAATAAGACTTTTGAAAACTTGCCAAATTTAGCCCTGAATGAGCCCGGTTACATTTTGCACCCGAATTTCACTGATATCATTGGATTTCATTATATCAAGTACAGAGTTTTTCAGGGTATTACAGGTGAGCACATAGCCCTGTGGGTCATTCTACAGAAAACTAAGTTACTAATTTAAAGCAAAACCATATCCAAATTCAAACACTTGTAAATAATTTGGCCATTCAAACATCTTCGGTTATTATTGACATTAAGACGAAAAGGGGTTCAAATCCCTTGATGTTCTTATCAAAATACTCCACTCTTCGATGGAAATACAATTCATCGTGTCATATTCCATTAGAATAAGGATCTCATGTCCACATTCCAAGTATTTTTGGTTATACCCATCCACACATAGTGATGAGCCCCATATACACTTAATATATGTAAAGAACACCCATAGCATCACTTAGATTACTATGACAGTACATGGTTCATAAACTTCTAAGTCTTAAACTTAATTCTCAAATACTCATGAATCCAAAATAATAATAGTAAATTTAGAATAAAACATTCAAAAAGCATGAAAATAATATATAGCATGCTTCACAATTCAATTTAAACCTAAGCATGAAAACTAGGCATGGCATGGTGTTATGAATACTTAAAACATGCATACATGATAATCAAAATTTAAATCATGATCAAACATATAGAAAACTAAAAATAAACATACTAAACTAAAAATAAAAGATGCATGAACATGCAAGAAACTCAAACTAGTAAAGTAGAAGTGTAGGAAATCTCATCCACCTTACTTGTTTGTTTGAAGAAAATCCAGTAGAGGTTCCCTTCTTCTATGTACTTCAAGAACCACCAGCAACTTCAAGAATGTAAAAGAAATCTAAAATCTTAACTTCTTTCTGAAAATCACTCAAGAATACAAGAGAGGGAAAGGGGTTGGCAAGAAGAGGGCCAGAACAAGCAAAGAGGGAAGTGTTAACTCTTTGCTTTGGGATAAAGAAGAAGTGAACACAAGGGGATTTATATAGATTTTCAAGAGCACAATGGGGCATCTTGGGCAGCTAGGGCAACATAAAAACATTCCAAAATCAAGGGGACGGTTTGCATATGATGGCTAGGGTTTGGTGTTTAAGGATATGATGGTAATCTACATGGCTGGCGCCAAGATAGTGTATTTTTAAGTTTAAGAAACTTTCTTGTTCTTGTTTCCTTGGTTTCTTCTTTGTGTGTGATGGCTAGGGTTTCCCTTGTGAGCATGGATTAAACTTTAGAAACTTCTCATTAGGATCCTCCACATGTGCGCACACTTATACACACACATATAGGCCGGTTTTGGGGTATATGGATTATGGGTGCACTTGATCATTTGTGGGTGGTCATGCATTCATGGGTCCACATAAATTTAATAAAAATTCATATCTCATTATATAATAAGAAAAAGACTTTAATATATATTTTTTGTGTTCATAATAAACTAATACATATTTTCAAACCATTTTTTGACAAGGGTGATCTTTATTTCATTTACTTTCCTAATTTAGACCCTAATGAAAAGGGTACTCGGCAAATGAAATCCTAATTCTTTGCCAATTATGATGATTTTTGGGTATGTTCTCTAGTTAATTAGTTCATGTCATCTCATGAAATTTCAGGTTATTTTGAGGTCTTAAGGGTCACTAAATGAGGATTTTGGACCTACTACGTTTGTCCATGAAATGGACCCAATTTCATTTCTTACCCAAATTTCATCCAATTGATATTGAATTTCTCATTTCATTTAAGTACAGAATTTTAAGTACAGAATTTACTTTATTATTTTGATTTAAATAAGGCTTGCATGTATGTGATATTTTGAATATGCATGATCAATTATTATACATGCCATGTAGAATATACGTGCTTAGACTCACATCAATAAAAATGCATGATCTATGATGTTATGATGTTACCATGATTATATGTATAAGTTTTGCTTAAGTTTTGTTTATATACATGAATGTTATGTTTTTATATTTGATAAAATTTTTATTCAGATTCTAACCATGTACCAACATGAGAAAGGATTTTTTCGTGTGTGTTCCAACCATGTCAGACCTTTGACTTAGAATTGAGCATCGGGATTGACCCCAGAATGAACTGGGTTTTCAGGATTGATCCTACCTCACTAAGAAGGGTTTGAATTTCAAGAATGATCTCTCTCCCTAGATCTGAAACACAGAGGTTGACTCCTTTCAGTTTTAATTATAACTAAAAAAATTAACTATTTCAATCACATAATATTTTCAAAGTGCTTAACATGTTTGTCTTATTTGTTAAAATAATGATTTAAATATTTGGAATGATCCACTAGGCTTCAAGCTCACCCCTTTTTTTTAATCTTTCAAGAAATTGATATGTCAAGACCTTATGGAAAACACTTAGATTAATTTTTTGAGAGTTTATTAAATTGTAATGCATGTTGGCCAAATTTACTTTGTTAGAATTTAAAAGTTTATTTTCACTGTAGTAAACACAAAGGCAATGTGTCCTTTGAATTTTGGATTTGATTAATGATATTGAATTATGCTATCTAAATAGTTCCTAATGTTTATCTTTATTGAATTATTTTACATGTGTTATTGTTACTAAGAAAGTCCCAAGGATTTGGGAAGAAAAAGGAAAGAGATATAGTAGCATCGGCTCACCTCTTGGGCGGCCCAACGCTAAAAATAGAAAGTATCGTTAGATGACATGGGCCTAAGGCATGGGAAGCAGGTGTTACACATGAAGATCCTCACAAGTTACTGTGGTAATGCTCAGGCCCACTGTAGTAACGTCACAAAAACTTGCCTAGAACACAAACTACCAGGGTAGCCTACAGTAGTAGTGTGATTAACTTTTGCAGGTGACCACGCTAGTCTACCATGGTAACATGAATGAAGTTCTGTTTTGCATTTTTCATGCATAAACCTTGATTATCGTGATGTTTTCCTATACTACCGCAATACATCGGAGAAAAATAGACCAACATATGCATGTTATGACTTCTTTACACAACGTATACCACATAGATTAGAGAATCATTGAATAATGATTTCAAAACACTAGATATGCTTCAATATCTAAGCAAAATGGTATATAACCCTTGAAGGTTGAGGACTCAAGGAGATTTGGATATTAAAGCAAGGATTACAAAGATTTGAACAAAGAAATAGGTGGAAATGAATACCCAAAACTCTTTAGTATTATTTTGGTTTGAATATGAAACATGATTGATGTTTACTTTTATTGTTTGTTTGGAGGCATGCTAGGGATGTGTGTGACACATATGAATGATTGATTGTCTTTTGTGATGTTGATAGTATGTTGTACTATCCATGAGTGTGAATACTATTTGAAACATATGCCATGTATACCATGTGAGGAATATCATGACATGTGTCATCTTAAGCATGATGTACTGTTAATTTAGATCTATCATGTAATTTTATCTGGATATTGATATTGTGAACATGTTTGTGGTCACTAAATAAAGATGATTAAGAGAGTTAACCACGTATTTTTGAGATGATAAAGATACTATGGTAGTAGTCTGACATCATTGTGGGTGTTCCCAACCCAAGGCAAGTCTTGGTACTGTTGTGGCAATAGTGAGATGAAACTGAGAGTTAAGTTGAGACTTCACTACCTAACTTATAGAAAAGTTGAGATTTCACTCCTTAGATAGTGTTCCGAATAGGTAATTAGACGTGGGGTATTACTTCTGATGCCCTTTGTTCATTTAATTTGTTGGAGTTGACAGTGGGGCCAGACATTGATTTTTCATTTTAACCACTGCCATGAGGTCAGTCACATTTATGCGTTATTACTCTGATGTATGATGGGATGTGACTTGGTATAAATAAACCAAGAGATGATAATAAGAGATCTTAATATCTAGATTCCCAGACAGTAAAAGAAGGTGTGACCGCATACGAAGAAGGAGTAACTGCTCTTTATAATGTGAATTTCTCAAGCTGTGAGACACTGCATCGACAGTGGTGAATGCGATAGGGTTCAGGGGCTAGAGTGTTACAGTTATACCTTTGTTGAACCTTCAAATCTCTTTGGTTGATCGACACACCTTCCTGACAATAGAATTTATGGAAAACTCCATTTCTCATCCTTCTGACTACTTTAATTGCTATCTAGAATAGCTAGAGGAAGGCTAGAGAGCAAGAAGAGGACTAGTTCATTCTTGCTAGGATGAGGAGAATGGTGCTTAAGGTTGGGGTTATACAGAGTTTCAATTGGCATGATTTGAGAAGTTTGGGTTGATTCTATTGTGAAACCTTTCAATTCTACGCATTTCTTGATTCCCACGCACCAAGGAATAACAATTATCAATTTTAGAAGGTGTTTACAAGTTAAAAATATTCCACGGTTATTTAGCAACTTTCGAATTTCTTTTCACGTAGTCTTTACACGCATTACTACGGTTGGCTACCGTGGTAATAATGCATAGTTTCTAATTTAGTTTTTGAGCATTCGACGCACTACCGTTGTAGTCTTTTTCCATTACCACGGTAATCTGAGCAGATTTCAATTTTTTGCAGACATGAGGCATTACCGCAGTAAGGATTTCCATTACTGCGATAATCATTGGAGAATTTTTTTGTTTTTTTTTTGTGATTCGCTCTGGTTCACCAATCCTTTTGTATGTTGAATTTTATGTCTTTTGCAACAAAGTTTTGTGGATTTTTCTAAAGTTTATTTCACTCAAATTATTTTATTTAATTTTATTGATCAAATTTTTGTACAATTCTCGGGTTGTTACAACCTACCCCCCTTAAAACAAATTTTGTCTTCAAAATTTCTACCCCTTCATTACAGGCTAGTTATGTATTTCTGGTGAAGACATCTGAGTATTTGAATTTCATCTCGATTTTCAGCTCCCAGGTAAAATCCATTCCATGATGCCTCCAAAGAACCTTGAGTAAGGGAATGTCCTTTGTTCTCAAGCTTAGTACCTTGTGGTCTACGATCCTGACTACTACTTCCTTACATGTGGCATCATCTTGAATATTGATTTCTTCCCAATGGGTTACATGAAAAGGATCTAGTTCATATTTCCTTAACATAGACACATGGAAACATTGTGCGCTAATGACATTTTGATTGCTAGATCTAACTCATAGGCTTGACCAACGAATCTGGGCAATAGTTTTCCTTTATGTCCAATTTGCTTAATTCCTTTCTGAGGGCTTATCCTTAAGAATACTTTATCGCCTATTTGAAATTCCAATGACCTTCTCCTCTTATCAACGTAACTCTTCTACCAACTCTGTGGTATGGCTCGTCTCCTCTAGATTTGTTTAACTTGATTATTCGTTTCCTCCACCAAGTCTGGCCTTGTAAGCTCATGGTCCTCGAGTTTTGACCAATAGGTTGGTAATCTACAGGGTCTTCCATAAAAAACCTCATACAGTACCATCTTTATGCTTTCCTGGTAATTGTTGTTGTAGGCAAACTCTGCCAAATGTAGATACTTGATCAATTGACCTTGAAATCAAGGACATAAGATCTCAACATGTCTTCTTTTGTCTGAATAACTATATTAGACTGACCATCAGTTTGTGGATGGAAAGCGGTGTTCATGGTGAGTCAAGTGCCTAACTCCTTCTGTAGACTTTGCCAAAGCTGTGATGTGAATCGAGAGTCTTTGTCGGATACTATGGTCTTAGGCACACCATATAACCTCACTATTTCTTTCACCAAGAGTTCTCTCAGCTTGCTGACTGGATCCATTGATCTAATGGGCAAGAAATGTGCCACTTTAGTGAGACGATCCACAATTACCCACACGGTATCTTTTCCTTTCTGATTCCTAGGTAAACCATTGAAAAAGTTTCGGGAAACGTTTTCCTACTCCTAGTTCCATTTTGGGATTAGGAGTGGTTGTAACAGTCTGGTCGGCTTTCTGTGTTCTACCTTTACCTACTGATAGGTTAGACATTTAGATGCTTGGCCAGATCTCTTTCCATACCTTGCCATCAGTAGGTCTTTCAGAGGCTTTGATATATCTTGTGACCGCCAAGACGCATCATGTACTTAGTCTAATGGGTTTTGTCTTATATGGTTTGCTTACTCTATCCATTTTGGAGCACACAAATTCTATCTCCAAGCCTTAATATGTTCGTAGCATTCATCTCAAAATTTGGATATTTGCCTTGTTTAGCTCTTTTGATCAAATCGGTAATCCATTTATCTTACCTCTATTCATCTCTGATCTAGTGCAAAAGATTTGGCTGGCGAGTTATATTATGGAGGTAAGCTTGTTTTTCATCTAAAGTTACACCCAGGTTATATTCCTCGACTAACTAGTACGTTTGACCTTTATTCCTCATCTTGTTTGTTTAATTTTATACTCAAGTTATCCACCACCATGTTGGTTTTCCCTAGATGGTAATATAGTTGGAAATCATGGTCCTTGAGGAATTCCATCCATCTCCACTACCTAAGATTTAACTCCTCCTAGGTGTAAATATATTTCAAACTCTTGTGATTTGATAATAGACCAAACTTCTCATCATAAAGGTATTGTCTCCAAATTTTTAGGGCAAATACGAGGGTCATTAGTTCTAAGTCGTTTTTGGATAATTTTGTTCATGGATCCTAAGTTGTCATGAGGCATAAGCAACAATTTTTCCTTCTTGCATCAATACTAAACCCAATCCATTCTATAAAGCATTAGTATACAAAACATATACAACTCCAGGTGTTGGAGTGACTAAGATGGGGGCCAAAGTCAATCTCTTCTTCAATTCTTGGAATGATTGTTCACATTTCTAAACCCAATTGAATTTTCCACCTTATCAAGATCTACCAAGATGCATTCCTCTAATACTACATGGCCAAGGAACTTGACCATTTTCATCTAGAGTTTGCACTTACTGAACTTGGCATGCAATTGATTCCTTCTTAGTGTCTCCAAGACAATCCTCAAGTATTTTACATGTTCAACTTCTGACTTAGAGTAAATTAGGATGTCATCTACAAACACTACTATGAACTAGTCAAGGTAATGCTTGAATACCTAGTTCATCAAATACATGAATGTTATCGGTGCATTTGTCAAACCAAATAGCATCATAGTGAACTCTAAGAGCCCATACTGAGTTTTAAAGGTTGTCTTGTGTATGTTTAACTCTAAGATCCTCAACTAAAGATATCTTGACCTAAGATCAATCTTCAAGAACTAAGTGGCTCCTTTCAATTGATCAAATAGGTCATCTATCATTCATAGTGGATACTTGTTCTTTACTGTTGCCTAATATAATTTCTGATAGTCGACACACAAACTCATGGATCAGTCTTTCTTCTTCATTAATAAAACTAGGGCTCCTTATGGTGATTTACTTGGTCTGATGAATCCATTTTCTCAGAGCTGATCCAACTGATTATTTAATTCAATCATCTCTGCTGGTGCCATACAGTAGGGAGGAATGGCTATGGGGTAAAGTTCTAGGGTGAATATCAATTTTGAATTCTACTCTTCTAGCCGATGGTAGTCCTGGCAACTTGTCTGGCAATACATATTTATAATCTCGAACCGGTATTAGGTTTTGGATTTCCCTTTGTTCTTTAGGGTTTTTGTGATCACCCTAGGTCTTATAATGTATACACGTCGACATGAATTTTAAAAATTCAAAATAAATATAAAAATGAGTGGAAACTTATTTTTAATTATCATTATATGATATTTAATCAAGATAAAATTTATTAGAACATTCGGATAGCTAGAAA
>JAJIYU010018885.1:0-11002 GCA_030144865.1 Tinospora cordifolia
TTACTCGTCACGTGTTTTGAACAACTACTACTGAGATACTAGGCTTCATTAGAGTAGGCAGAAAGAGCAATACAACAACGAGTGCTTTGTTTATTTCTTTGGGAATCCATCTTTGTATGATTTGGGGTTTCTTATTTGTGTTCTTTTGTAGTAAATTTCTTTAAAGACGAGGACAATACTTACATTTGTGACTCATATTGTTACAGTAGTAGCAGATTGGAATTATGCTTGTTTGAATTCAGCCAATTTCTTTTGTGATTTTGTAGGGGTCTTATGCTTCACTTTTACAGTGTATTCACTTCTAAATTGACTCTTGTGCTTAGTTTCTATTTTGTATCCAATTCCAAATTGACTCTTGTTCTCAATTTATGCTTTGTATCTTAGACCCCTTCGATCACAAGAGCTTTGTCCCATGTGTGGAATCTCATTAAGCTTTATCTTCCCTGTATTGAGGCACTACAATGTTTATTTTGCAGCATCTAGTTTGTTTGTTAGTTCGTCTATCTTTCTTTCTTTCTCTTTGATTACGTCCTACTTTTCTTTAATTATTCCCTTCATCCTAGCAATTTGCTCCTCTAATTCTTTGTTCATGATCCCTTCATCTTCATCTTGGATGTTATCTGAATCATTGCTCCAAGTGATGTTCATTGATCTCTACTTTAGGGTGTTTGTGCATTCAGCTTGAATGTGTCCTATGCCACCACACTCATGGCACTTGATTTTTGTAGCCTTTTTGTCTATTTTGGGACGTTCCTTCATGAATATTTTGCCATTGAAATTGTTCTTGGGAGAGAAATTATGCTTACCATATCTTTTCAAAAATGTTGAAAAGTTCTTGGTAATCATTGCAATTTCATCTTCTTTATCATCAACACATATCTCAGACTGCAATGCTATGCTCTTTTCAGTTTTCTAATTTAGAATATTTATCCCATACGCTTGTAAGGAGCCTATAAGATTGCCAAACCTCATCTTGGTCAGATCCTTGGCTTCCTTGATTGCAACAACTTTGGTAGTAAACCTCGGAGGAAGGGATCTTAGGGTTTTCCTCATAAGTTTCTCATCTAAGAACTTCTTTCCCAAGTAGAATGCCTAATTTGCAATGTCCCATAGTTCACTGTTGAAAATAGACATGGTTTCATGTTCCTCCATCTTTAATTGTTCTAACTGAGAACCTAGAAGCTAAGGCTTGGAGATGCGAACTGTACTGATTCCTTCATGTATGGTTTGTATAGTCCGCACGGGTCTTTGGTTATTTCATAGGTTGAAATCGGTTTGAACTATTCTATATCCACTATGTTAAAGATTGTGTTGAGAACTTTGGAGTTTGTAAGACACAATCTTCGTTCTTTCTCAGACTAGTCAGATTTTGGTTTGATACCAGAACTATTTTTCAAAACTGGTTGTGTCCATCCATTCACAACGACCCTCTAGGTGTATTCGTCGAAATATCAAATAAAGATTTGCATCGGTGTTTCCAGTAAGTATAGCTGACTTCTTCGAGGAATGGAGGTTGTGTCATAGACCCTCCTTCTTTGAAATGATGTCTTATTGTGCCTAAGTGACTCATTTTTGTTACAGATCTCACCTGTGTAGTTAAAGGCTGAAAAATAAGGTGACCTACTCTGATACAAATTAAAATTACTGGAGTCATTACAATTAGTTAATAAGCAATGTATAGAATGATATGCAGTAGTGAGTAAGATGCAGTACAGTAAATAAATAACACATAGAGATCATTTATGTAGTTTAGCCAACAAGCCTATGTCTGCGGGGCCACGCCTATGGTAAAGGATTCCTCTATGGTGTGCAAAGTACATTGCTTCTCAACAAGAACAACAACCTATAATAGTACACACCAAATAGGAACCTTCTTGATGTCCCTACGTCTTGAAGAAAACCATCAGACTCTATGAACAGACTCTCAGCCTTTGCGACAGTCACAACTATCTTGTTGACGACATCTACAGAGAATACAACCCTTCCTTTGATCTCTTGATCACTCAATAAAACCAGAATAAAAAAACTACAGCTTTCAATTCTCAATACACTAATTCCCGCATGTATGATTTCTTTGTAGCTTCAAGAGTCAATGAAAGCTTTAGTCCCCTTTGTATACATAGACTTCAGTGTGAAGCCATTCTTTTACAGACCAATATCTAGGCAACTATCTGGGCAGACAGTGTGATCACCTATGTCACGATACTGTGAGCATTGTTGACGAGATGACAGATTTCTAAAATCTGTTTCTTTCCAATAACAGCATCAACTTTCTGCATCTTTCCTTTTTCTATGAATAAGAGCAAATTGTAATATCATGAATAGGATAATCAATCTGTTTGATTTCTAAAAGAAGTTCCCAAGGTTTTTGAGATTCCTTTTCAAAGAAGAATAAAGATTGCAAGTTTTAAGATAGATGTTGATCCAAGAAGAAAGTTCATTTTCTGTACTTAAAAAGCTTAAATGATGTTTGAGGAATACAATTTTATTGTATTATAACATTATAACTTTATTGAAAATTGCATTTGAATTTGGTTTTCATTTCAATTCGATTTTTACAATATATATAAATAGTTTGTCGATTGCAAAATGGGGTTTTTTGTTTGGTGGTTTTCTCCATTTGGTTTTTATGAAAGTAAATAAATGTCAATTTATTGGATTATTATTATATTAGTGATAAACATAGGTACTCTTTTTAATTTCTACCTTCTTATTCAATTCTGGTATTTATCTATTATTTTATCTAATTTGTTTCAACGATTATCAATTCTGTTGATCATAAAATACTTTTTTATTACATGTGGAATATTTGATCTTGATTATATATATGCTCATTGTTTATTTGATCTTGATTATATATATGTTCATTGTTTATGGGGCCTACTTGTTGATTATTTTAGTAATAGTACATTTCTGCTTATGCCTCATTTTTTTTAGTGTTTGATGATTAAAAAAAAATTAAGCATGGTGTTTTATGATTCATTTAGGAAAAATGAATCATCATAACCCAAGGCACCAATATTATTAAAATTATATTGATTAATGTTCACTAAAGTAACTTAGTCAATAACATTTTAGTAATAATTGAGTTGCAAGGATTATGTTGGTGTTTAGAGTAATAAACAATGATCAAGGCCAAAGGTAGATCATTAAATTTATCTAACTAAATAGATTGAGGTAATTAGTATGTTTGCTATAAATTCTATTTTCTCTCTCAAAGAGTAAAATTTTAATTTTAACTTATATGATTAATCAGCCTCAATTAGTGAATAATTTTTTCACTAGTGAGAGACTTATATATAATTAATTTTGACCTAAAGAACAAGTTATTATATGTAATGTTGATCTCATTCAAAATTAATTGTTTATATGTGTGCAAATTAATTCAAAAAAAAATTATTTCATCTGCCCATCAATTAGATTATTTATTTATGTGGCCTTGTTATTATTCTTGCTAGTTGTTTCTGATGCTTATTTGTGTTATAATTATTATTATTTATGATAAAGTTGGTTCAATACCGTGTGTAAAGGCTCTAATTTGAGTTTAGTTTCTTGGACTAAAAAGATGAGATATTGTTTAACGTAAGGCTAGGAGACTTGGACTTAGCCTTTAGAATGGATGAACCAGCTCGACCTACTGATACTAGTGGTCCAGAGATAAAGAAAGAATGGGAGTGGTGGGAGTGATCCAACCTTTCGAGCCTAATCTACATTAGGAATAATATTTCTATGTATATTAGAGGACACATTCCAGACATACCAATGGCTAAGGACATAAAGGCCTTAGAAGAACAGTTCACCATTTTCACTAAATCATTGGCTAGGACTCTTATGATACAACTTGTGACCATAACTTATTATAGACATAGTGGAGTTAGAGAACACATAATGAAAATGACTAACATAGCAAGTCAATTAAAGAGTATAGACATGGAGGTTAATGACTCATTTCTGATCCACTTTATCATAAACTATCTTCCTGCGCAATTTGATGTTTTTAAAACTACTTACAATTCGCAAAAAGAAAAGTGGAAATTAACTGAAGTAATTAGTCCTTGTGCTTAAGAGAAGAGTGACTCAATAGAGTAAGCTCGAAGAAGCATATCAAGTGGGACAGAAATTAGTCATTACCTCAAATAATCATACAAATTTAAGAAATCTAGGCATATTAACAAGACCAACACTAAAGTTAGACCTAGTCGAGTCCATAAATCAAACGGAAGAAGAGAGTACAATGTCTTTTCTATAAGAAATGAGGCCGCCTAAAGAAAGATTGCATTGGTTATCAAGCCTGGCTAGCAAAGAAAGATAGCACCAATTGTATAGTGTGTTTAGAGTCTAATTTAGTTGTTGTCCCACCAAATACTTGGCGGATTGATTCAGGAGACACCGTTCATATTTCTAATTTTATGTAGGCATTCGCAAAGAGCCAAAAGATCAATTCCAAGCAAAGAACACTAACAATGGGTAATGGGGTTGAAGCTCTAGTTCGAGCTGTTAGCATAGTACACCTATGTAATACCCTGAAATTTGTATGTGATTTGATGAATAAAAGTTAATAAAAACATTTCGAGCACAATACACCTTGAAAATGTCATTAAATTATTGTGCGTAAGTTGTATAATCTATGCACAAAAGGACCAGCAAGACAAAATCAATCACAAGACATTGCTCGAAACAAAATCACACAACATCCACAAACTACCGTAATAGTAGTGAGACAATGTACATGGACTACCGTGGTAGTGCAAGCAAAACCCAAAACATTGATACGATTTTGGTTACCTTGGTATTGAATCGAATTATCGTGGTAATGCATAAATATATAAGTTAAAACCTTACACAAAAAACCCTAATTTTGATTGTTCACACTCCAGTCGTGCATCTCTCTCCACAAACTGATACCAACCACCTCTAGTTGACTTCTTTCTCCTCCCACACCGTTCCGAACTAGATTTTCTCAATTCCAACCTTTCCTAACTATCTTACAAGCGTTGATAGAAAAAGAGGAGGAGTGTTGTTGGTGAGAAATCAAACTAGGACGCTATTACAAATGTTCATGCACAGGTAGCACACTAAACCTTACGTAGAAACCATGTTTCTATCACTATTTCATAATAATTAAGATTGAACTCACCTATTCTATATAACATAACCCTAAGGCATCCAAAACATTCCCTTGAGACGATCAAGTGATGCGAACGAGGGAGGGAGCGTTAGTTAGCAAGGTATAATGTCTTTCTATTGAATATAAATAATGTTTTTAGGTCTACAGTATAATGCATTGAGGTCCAATGCACAAGAAAAATGAGAAAATGCATAAATAGAATGCAGTTATCTAGAAATCACGTCACTATAGCAGTAGTGCACTGTACACGTGAAGTTCTTCTCATGTTACCATGGTAATGCTCTAGCCTACAACGGTAATGACATGGAAAACTTGCCCTAAACACAACTTACCGCGGTCACGCGATTAACCCTCGCAGGTTATCGTGGTAGCCTATTGCGGTAACATGATAGAAGTCCCATTTTTCAATTTTTAGGCGTAGATCTTGATTACCACGATGTTTCCTTATTTTACCATGGTACACAAGATAAAAATCATACTAATACATGCCTACCATGACCACTTTGCACGCCATATGCCATGTAGATTGAGATATCATTAAAGTATGATTTTAAAACACTAGAAAGGCTTCAATATCTAAATAAAAATTATGTATAATCCTTGAAGGTGAGGACTAAAGGACATTTGAATACTAAAGCAAGGATTACAAGGAGTTGAACGAAGAACAAGTGGAAATGAATACCCTAAACTATTTAGTATGATTTTAGTTCGAATATGAAACATGATTGAATGTTTACTTCTACTGATTGTTTAGAAGCATGCTAGAGATGAGTATGACACATATGAATGATTGATTGGCTTTTACGATGTTGTACTATCCATTAATGTTAATATTGTTTGTAACATATACTATTTATACCATATGAGGAATAACATGATTTGTGTGACCCTAAGCATGATGTACTGTTGATTTAGATCCATTGTTTATTTATATCTAGATATTGATATTGTGAACATGCTTGTGGTTAGTAAACAAAGATGATTAAGACAGTAAACCACGTATCGATGGGGTGATGTGGATATTACAATAATAGTCTTGCAATACCCCAAAATTTTATAACGCATACACGTCGCTTCAAAAACTTAAAAATATAAAATCAATCAATCAATAAATAAATAAATAAAATAACTAAACAATTTATCAAATAATAATAATAATCAATCAAAAAAGAGACGGAGAATCGTGTGGTTACGAAAGCACAAAATGTGTGAAAAATAAATTAATAATAAAAAAAATAATAACTAAAATATAAAACAAGTACACATTTATACATATTTATATGTACTGCACCACAAAATAACAAGAGTTGCAAAAGAAAAACAAGAGGGGAAAGAAAGAAAGAACAAGAAGAACAAAAAAAAGAAGGTGGTGTTCACAAAGAAGCAACAAAAGAAAGAAAAAAAAAGAAAGAAAAATCAGAAAAGAACGAAAAGAAGAAGTAGCTTGCATGTTGTTTCGTCCCCTGTGCAAAAGAAGAAACCCCTACTGTGATTTGAGCGAAGAAGAAAAAGAGCAAAGAGTTGTTGCTGCTGGTGCATGTTTTGTGTGACGAAGAAAAAAGAATAGCTTCAACTATGTGTCCTACTCTTTCAGTTTTTGGCAAGAACAGAAAGAGGAAGGAGAGTAGTATGACTACTACTACATCTTTCTATAGCAAGATCTATGTCATGCATCTTCCTGCGCAAAGAACAAATAGAGGAAAAAGAAACTACAGCTTCTTTTGTGAAGATGAAGAAGATGCTGCTGCTGGTGCACAGAAGAAGGACAAAAAAGAAGCAGCTGCTAGTGTTGTCTGCACATCGAAGAAGAGGAACAAATCAACAATTGTGTTGTCCTTGTGAAGAAGAAGAAGAAGAACGACATGCATTGTCCGTGCAAAGAAGAAGAAGAAGAATAACTTGCGTTCTGGTGCGTGAAGAAGAAAAACAAAGAAGACATCCGTGCTGGTGCGAATGAAGAAGGCATACAATAAAGGAATCACATTTTCTAGGCTCAAATCTATGAAAAATTGATGCTCTAGATTCTTAGTTTCTTGTGCAGCCTTCAAATCTTATTTTTCATTGGGGTTTTGGAATTATTTGAGCACACTAAAACCGTCACAATAGATTCACGAGCTCAAATTTGCAAAGAACAACCCTCACAATAGATTCACAAGCTCAGATCTGCGGAGAACAACACCAAAACATGGTATAGCCTTCGATTTTCGATATCCTTGCATTTTGATGTTCATAGTTTAGTGTTTTGGATGGATGTGTGCCTTGTTGTGAATGAGAAATTGTGATCTCATTTTGGAACCCTCGCCTTGAGATCTTGTATTCTAAACGTTGCATTATCAGATTTAGTATTTTAAACCTCATAAATAATCCTTCGCATTGAACCCTCAATATTCGAGATTCACAAATGCGAGACCTTCATATTTATGACTACATATGAAGCTTCGCCTTTTGAAATCCTATTTGTGAAGCTTCGCAAATTTTTCAAATGCCCAAGACTTAGGTTTTCAAATTTTTTAACACTATTATGAGTTATTTTTAGAGAAAAATTTATTTTTTTCAGATGTAGTAGAGGTGAAAGAAAGTATTTTTGGGGACGTCGAATAGTGCGTACCTATGTGAACATATATATATATATACAAACCTTGCAAGTACTTTAAAAATAAAATAATATAATATCCAAGCCTGAGAAACTGTTTTAAATTCGATTTGAATGAGTTGTATAGGCTTTGGACTTAACAAAATGATTTTTATTTTTCATATTAAAAATCAAAGAGTGGTGCATAGTGATGTGGAGGCGCAAGGGACTCGAAAAATAATATGTGTATGATTACTATATTCTCTATCATTATTTAGATTTTGAATACTAAACATGATAATTGATTATTTTGATTACGCATTTAGGAGCATGCTAGTATTGTTCTTGAGTGACCATTGATTAGAATATTTGATTGGATGTTAAACTAACATGATGATTGTTGGAAAATTGCCACGTTCACATGCTTAGATAATGTGAAAAAAATTCATGCCATGATTGAATTTCTTAAATGTTAGTACGGATGATTTATGTACATATTGAAATATGACTTATGATATAATTTTTTGTGATGTGATTGTGAAACTAAAGACGAATTAAATTAAAACTTTATAACCATGTACTGGGGCGATGACTGGCCTTTGGGTGTCAATGTGGGTGTCCCAACTAGACTGGTTACAGAGATGGGCGTCACTTCGACCACATGCCCTCATCAGGGTCCCAAAAGGTAACTAACCCTCAAGCGTTACCTCCGAATTCATTCCCAGACCATAGCGGGGCACCAAGGCCACAATCCTTTCAGTCCTAATTGCAATGAAAAACAATAAAGTGTTTGAAATGTCCTAATGTAATGAAAGTATTTGTATGTTTTGTATTTTGGTCTAAATAATGCTAGTGATGTATCGTATGATCCACTAGGCTCTTGAGCTCACCCTACTTTTCATTTCAGGTAACAGTTGACATTATGTGAGTTGACCATCTCTAGGTGATTCTTACTATTTTGGTGAAACCTCACTCGAGAGGTTGTTATTGTCTTTTTGTATATAATATTTTTGTACTTAATTTGAACTGGACATATGTTCCATACTTTTGGACTGATCGTTTTATATATGTAATCAAATATTTTTGGTTTATTTCAAAGATCTTTAAATTGTTTAAACTTGAACTTGAAGCTTTTTATTTTATTTGAGATTTCATTAACCCATTTTATTTACTTAGAAATTTTATTTCAAAAATAGTTTATGTCTATTTAAATTGATTTTATCATTACTTGAGAGAAAGAAATAGATAGAGAGAAGATGAATTAAGTAGCATTCGATTCTTGGCAGACAACCATTTCACAGCTTCTCCTACCAAATGGGCACGCATCTCAATGCAAGGCCCAAGAGAGGCCAGGGTGTTACAAAGCTAGTATTAGAGCTAATGTTGTAGCTCACTAGGAAAAAATGATTCCTCTGATACCAAAGCTAGTATCAGAGTGTGTTGTTAGATATACTAGGAAAACGTTTAAATAAATGATACATGTCACTTTAGGTGGTTAGGTTGCTAGTTAACTTGGCAAAAGAAATCTTTCAGCCAAAGGATGAGACCTTAGAGATCGTAGATAGAGACTGGGTGTTGCTACGGAGGCACAGTCGATCATAAACCTAAATAAAAGCTTATAAGATATAAGCTAGAGATTGCAAATGTGTGAAAATGAGCAGTTGATTGGTCAGGACACGAGATCGGAAGGATCCTATATCTCTAGTTTCTATGTGGTATGGGACGCATAGGGATTTGGGGGTACGGAGGAATCCTAAACTCAGAGATTGACGAACCATGTTTGGTGAATGATCGATATATTTGGAAGAACTTGTACGCACTGTGTTTGACTGGTATGGGACGGTCAAACATAGTGGGGCTTGCGAAGCCTTAGAAATCGAGACATTTGCGAAATTGTGTGGCTGTAGTGAAATCTCTAAGTGAAAGCCTATGTTGATGGGCGAAGGTGGTGTGGGATGCAAGAACTAGAGGCACAGATGGAAGCTTGAAATTTCACTATGCTAGCGTGTATTACTTACTTGATTGATTGATTGATTTCATGTTATATATGTATTATTATTTTGAGTATTGCCACACTAAACCTATCAAATCCAATACCTTGAAAACATATATGAGGAATGGAAACCTCAAAGTACAAATTTAGAAGCATAAACCAATAGGCCACAGAATAATCGATAACTTAGAAATATGAATCTAGAGCCATGTTAGTACAAATAACATGAGAAAACAGCTTCGACCAAAGGGTCACAAGGTAAGAAATGAGCACTTTGAAAGATGGAGATTATCACAGGCTATAGGAGCACTTGGTATCTAAAGTGTTGAGAAAAGGGGTTGCATAGCCCAGATTGAAGTTGAGATTTAATATAGATACTTTCCAATGTTGGAAAATTTTCTGTTTCATTATGATTGAACTACTAGATAATAAAAGTGATTTTTGCCTTGTAGATGATGGTGAGAACAAGAAGAACAATAGTAAGAACTACGACTAGAGAAGAGAACACCAATGAGTCAGGGCAGAGAGATGATGGCACACTGTTGGCAACAACACCAATAGGGTTGATGGTGATGCCCTAGATGATTACTAAAATCACTCAGAGAGTAGTAGAACAGGTTGTGAGGATCCTACGACCATTGGTGCAGCCACTGACACCGACTCAACCATAGCCAGAGGCACAGCCTCAGCCCCAGACTCATCAAGGACTAATTCCTGCTAGTCCAATAGCACATGAGGGTATGATAGGGAGCAAAAGAATTTATTGATTGAGTTTTAGAAGCTGCGACCCAATGCATTTGAGGGCATAATTGATCATGGTTCATAGAGATGAACAAGCATTTAAATGCTATAAGGGTTACTGGACCTAAGAGAGTTGCACTAGCAGTGCATCAGTTTGTAGGACCTACCTATCATTACTGGGAGATGATTAAAAATGACTCCACAATGGATGAGTCTGACATCACATAGGAGTAGTTTAAGGCTATATTCTATGGTCGCTGTTTCTCTACAATGAAGACTAGACAGTTATAGACTAAATTTATACAGCTAACTCAGAAAACCATGACAGTGGTCGAATATGAGCAGAGATTTACTGAGCTGTCTAGGTTTGTCCCTGAGTTGATTAGAGACGAGTAGTCCAAGCTCGATAGATTCATTGAGGGACTAAAGGTAGAGATTAGGAAGATTATATCTCCTTTGAAGCTAACTATCCTAAGAGAGCACAGTTTGTCAAGTAAGACCTTGAGTATGAGCATGCATTGAGAAATAGAAATAAGAGATCACAACCAGGTCAGGTCGCAGGAGCCTC
>JAJIYU010018886.1:0-11023 GCA_030144865.1 Tinospora cordifolia
TAGTGTCGATAGCAAATTTCATTGTCTTGGGAATCATAAGGAATAGGCTGCATAGCGTTCCTTACCTTTGACTGTGATATCTTGGGAATAAAAAGAAATAGGCCGCACGACGTTCCTTTCCTTAGATTTTGCTCGAAACTTGATTTGTCTTTGGGATTTGGTAACAGGCTGCATAGTGTTACCTTAGTAATTGGCTGCATAACATTATTGTCCCTTAGACTGTGATTCACATGTACAGGCCGCAGGGCGTGCATGGGGATAAGTAATAAGCTGCAGAGCGTTACTTATCTTTGGATGTTGATGTTCTTGATTTCTTGTTTCTAGCCAAAATGCATGCACTTATTTTCATCTTGGATCACAAAGGAATATTGGGAGTGTAACTAACTCTTCTAGTTTAGGTTACAACAAACAATTTAATGTTTGAAACGCCTAATGTTTAAAAGTATTTGTAATGTTTTGGATTGGGTCTGTATAATGCATGTGATGTGTAGGAATGATCCACTGGGCTTTCGAGCTCACCAATTATATTTTTCAGGTACACTTGGACGTAGAGTTTGCTGACTTACTTCAAAAGACCTGCACTCTGAATTGGACACCTCATGGAGAGGTCTTCCAGGATAGGGTACTTGGAGGTTAAGTTTTTATGTGCTATATTGGATTATTTTAATGTGTTTACATTGGTTTAACTTCGATTCTTTTATATTTAAATGGCTTTACTTGTTTAACGGTTTTGGTTTGAATGAATAGTTTTAAAGTAATTCCGCTGGACTATCTTAATGTAATTTACTTTGGTTTTAAATTTAATTGTTTTACCTTTAAATGACTTTATTTGTTTAATGATTTCAGTCCGAATAAATGATTTTAAGGATTTCCGCTGCGTTATTGATAATTTGTGTCGCTTAATCCGATAAATATTTTGAGAACCCTTTTGATGTTTGATTTTAACAAATGATTATCGAAATATTGACTTAAGAACAAATATACTATGATTTGAACGGTATTCTGAAGAAAAAGATTTTTGATAGAAAAAAATTTTAGTAGCATCTCAATTTTCATCAGGCGACAATCGACACGTGAACGGAGGTCCGGTCGAAAATTGGAGTGTTACAGCTTATCAACAGGACATTGGTACACGAGACCCGAGGTGAGTTGTTTGATTCAAGTGTTTTCTATTACTTGTGTTCCCTGCATAAAACTTGTGTGAAATGACATGATTTAAATGGTTTCATGAGATTGAGATATATTTGAATGATTTTGAAAAGTGTAGATGTACACGGGTAATGAGACCATAGGTTCAAGGGCCGAACATCAAGGTCAGGGTACATGATGTGATTGAGATTAGACTCAAGGGTCGAACATCGAGGTTAGGGCACATGATCAATGTACCTAGCCTCAAAACCCACTCAAGTTACGATATTTGAGGGCTGAGAATTGAGTTTAAGGTATTCGATGAGTATGCCTAGCTCATGACCCGCTTGAATAGCCAGTACGCTTGATTCAGGACCCACTGATTTAACCCTAGCGATGACCATAGGTTGGGTTTGCTGATTTAACCATAGCCTAAATACAATTTTTAATTGGCATGTATTTGAGATGTTTTCTGAAACTATTGCACTGTTCATAACTGCTTTATACTATGTCATGCATTCAATATTATAAATTTTTACTGCTCATGCATACATACACTATTTTGGAATGTGGGTTATGGTTAACATGTTGGTCTTACTACTCACTGAGCCACGATGATTTTAGGCTCACTACTCTACTAATATTTCAGGTTCTTCAGTGGCTGATAAAAGGAAGGGCGTGGTGATCGCCTAGCTCCCTGACATTTTTTGTCCCCTTTTTGTTGGTCCTCTGTTAGAGGTCGGTCATCCATTTGTGTATATATATATGTGTGTGTTTGGTCAACTATGTGTTTTGGACATGGCAAATATATAAAATAATGATCACTCTCCATATGTTTGTTTACTTTCACTCTAAATCTTTTTAATTATTCTGATATCATTTGTTGTATGAGATTAGAGAGGCTTAACAGTGGTTGGGCGAACTCAACATGGCGTGTGAGTTCGTTGAGGCATAGTGTCGATCGGGCCGCCTTTGGCCTAGGGAAGGGGTCCCGATAAACTTGGTATCAGAGCCTAAGTTCAAAAGAACCACAAAACTCTAATAAATGAAGAACTTAGGCGATATCAGAATGATAGCGAAAGTAAACGAATCATTAAACAAAGGAGAGAAATTGTCAATCATAAAACTTATCTTGAACGGAATATATGATACTACTAAACTTTTAGAGTCAAGTCTATTTTGAATGCTTGAATAACCAATAGTTCGATTTGAACTGCAGAATAGAGATGGCACCCAGGAGGGGTAGAGCACCCCGTAAGCGGGGCACCCCATCGCTCAAGCCTAGGGAACCGACACCACCACCACCACCTCCAGTTCAGTCCGAGCTAGACCCCATGCAGAAGGCTCGAGGCTGTGATTAGGGCCTCTAATAGGGTTGTTCAAGCCCAAACAACTTTACAGATGGAGAAAATTGACAGGTTGGAGGCTGATAGACAGAAAGCCAAGCTAGTAGCGCAACGTACTCCACTTGTGCCATCGGCTGCTTAGTGACCAGTTGGGCCAGCGGAAACACCAGTAGCCCCAGCCTAGGACAGACAGGGGGATGAGAAAGCCCATGCCCAGCTCCTCAAGAGTTTTATGGGTTTGCGCCCTAAGAGGTTCAGAGGTGTTGGTTGCTGAACATGGAGAAGAATACCAAGACCCTGAGATTATCAAAGGCAGATCAGGTTCTATTTTCAGCCCATATGTTAGAGAGTGAAGTTGCTAGATGGTGGCATCCTATGAGGAGCATTGAAGGCCCAATTACTTCTTGGGTCAGGTTTAGAGAGTTATTTCTAGAGGCTAATATTCCCACGACTGAAAGAAAACGTAAGAAGGTAGTGTTTCTAAGCCTGCCCCAGGGGACCATGACTGTGAGAGAGTATACGCATCTGGGTTGATTGTTGATGAGAAAAAGAAGGCCAAACTCTATCGACAGGGCTGAGACTCGTTATCAGGCAGAAAACTTCCACATCCAAAGCCCAGACCTTAGATGAGATCTAGATGGAGGCCCTATAGTATAAGATGAATGGTTTAGATTATCACCCTGAGATTTCAGTAATATCTGGCAGTACCCCTTAGCCACAGTCGCAACAGCAGGCTGTATCACAAACTCAGCCATCATACAGAGGTGGGCTTAAGGGTCATCAAGGTCGTGGTCATTTTTGAGAGGTAGAGGAAGAGGAAGTACTGTGAGGGACAGTCAAGCAGCACTCCTAGGCAGACCATCCCCAAGGTGATGGCACTTGTAAGCATATCCACCAGTAGAGCACATTTTTTGGGGCCCGAGGTTGAGGTTGTGGTCGAAGTTGTGGACAGAGCCAGAGCCATCAAGGAGGACAAAAACCACCTTTTACATGTCATCAGTGCGGGCAGGTTGGACACAAGAAGGCTGAGTGTCCGACCCTTATAGGGGGTCCTACTTCTTTTACCTTAGTTATTAGAGACAGAGCACAGGCCGTCACCTAGCCTGACCCTGATTTGACGAGGACTTTGGTGAAAGGTATTGTCTCACTTTGTGATTCATCTGTATAGGTGTTGATTGATGTTGGTTTTACCTTGTCCTTCATTTCTTGATGTGTTGTAGATAGATTGGGACTTAAGCCAGTTAGGGCTCCTACTTGGTCAATGTTGAGCACTGCCGTTGGAGAATGCATCTACCCCAACATGACATGTGAGAGGTGTGTACTTTGGATGGAGGACTTTGAAACTGTAGTAGAGCTTCAACTATTGGAGTTTCTCAAGTTTGATGTCATACTCAGTATGGATTGGTTGAATGCATACCACACACATGTGGATTGCTAAGCCAAGAGGGTTGTGTTTCAGATTCTAGGCCAACTCACTGTCACCTTTCACGGGAGAGCTTCTAATAGGCAGAGTACTCATGGCAGATTAGTAATGCAGCATGGGGTTGATACTCTGACCAGTTCTACGACCATAGATGAGGTAACTTCATGGTCAAGCATTGATGAGATCCCTGTCGTCAGAGATTTCCTTGACGTGTTCCCTGAGGATCTGTCTGGCTTACCCCCTCAGCGGGAGATCGACTTTATTATTGAGATCATTTCAGGGACACGACCTGTATCAATTCCTTCTTACTAAATGGCGCCTAAGGAGTTGTAGGAGTTGAAGGTCCAGCTGGAGGGGTTGTTGAGCAAGTGCTTCATCTCTCCTAGTGTGTCACCTCGGGGTGCTCCGATATTGTTTGTGAAGAAGAAGGATGAGAGCCTTCGTTTATGCATTAACTACCGGCAACTAAACAAGGTAACGATCAAAAACAAGTATCCATTCCACGTATCGATGACTTATTTGACCAGCTTAGAGGTGTCAAGGTGTTTTCGAAGATTGATCTGAGATCTGGGTACCATCAATTGATAGTTAGGGAAGAATATGTGCCAAAGACTATGTTCTGCACTGGATATGGGTACTATGAGTTCTTGGTCATGTCGTTCGGCGTGACAAATACCCTGGTTATGTTCATGGACCTCATGCAGAGGGTGTTTCAACCATACCTCGACACCTTTGTGATTATTTTCATTGATGATATCTTAATCTATTCGAGGTCTCATGAGGAGCATGCCGAACACTTGAGGATTGCACTGCATACTTTGAGAGAACATATAACATATGTTAAGTTCAGCAAGTGTGAGTTTTAGCTATCAGAGGTTCAAATTTTGGGTCATGTGGTTAGAGCTGAGGGAATTGTTGACTCCACTAAGGTCAAAGTGATTATTAGCTGGTCGAGACCTACCATGGTGATTGAGATCTACAGCTTCTTAAGTTTAGCAGGCTATTATTGCCGTTTTGTCTAGAATTTCTCGAGGATTGCAATTCTGATGACAAAGCTAACCAAGAAGGACGCTTCATTTGTGTGGATTGACAAGTGCGAGGACACCTTTCTTGAGCTTAAGCGAAGATTGACATAGGCTTTAGTACTAGTGTTGCCAAAGCTTGGCCAAGAGCTAACCATATATACTGATGCATCATAAATAGGATTGGGTTGTGTATTGATGTAGGATGACAAGGTCATAGCTTTTGCTTTTCAACAGTTGAAGGATCATGGGAGGAACTACCCTATATATGTCTTAGAGGCGGCAATAGTAGTATTCGCACTTAAGATATGGCGGCATTACTGTAACACCCCAATTTTTGGCCAGACCTCCGTTCACGTTTTACTTCACGTGTGGATCGTAGCCCGTCGAAAATCGAGATGCTACCTAAAAATTTCGTTCTATTTAAATCTTTCTCTTCTAATTTAAGTACATAATTATTTGCTCTCAAGTCAATGTCTGTGAATATACTTTAAAACAACAAAAGGTCAAAAGATATTTCTCTATGCATTCACCGAATTTCTCAAAACAATGTATAAATAATACAGCGGAAACACTGAAAACCAGTTATTCAAACCAAAATCATTGAACAAGG
The DNA here is from genome assembly GCA_030144865.1 of Tinospora cordifolia. Lineage (NCBI taxonomy): Eukaryota > Viridiplantae > Streptophyta > Magnoliopsida > Ranunculales > Menispermaceae > Tinospora > Tinospora cordifolia. Next base: position 5,533 of record JAJIYU010018886.1, read on the forward strand.
AAAGCCACTAAAAATAAAAACAACGAAAGTTAAACCAATATAATTACATTAAAATAATCCAGTAAAGTACATAAATTATAACCTTCAAGTCACCTATCCTGGACGACTTCCCCATAAGGTGTCCAATCAGAGTGCGAGTCTTCTAACATAAGTCTACATACTCTACGTCCAGGTGTACCTGAAAAATAAAGTGGGAGTGAGCTCAAAAGCTCAGTGGATCGATCCTACACATCAGATGCATTATATAGACCCAATCCAAAACATTACAAACACTTTCAAACATTAGGCATTTCAAATATTCATTTAATTTTAGTCGAAGTCAAAACCGGAAGAGGATCGAGATGCCTCTCGGTATTTCCTGTGATCCAATCCAATCATAATCATAGAGGCATCAGGTGGTACCATCTAAAATCAATCATATCTCAGTATCAAAGTCCAAGCGAGGGTACTATCTAGACTCGTACTGTCTCCCAAAGACTTTGAGCTGTCGCAGGTAGCTCAGGGTGGGAATAACTATGATCCGCCTTGCTGCTCGTCAATCGCACCGGTACGTGGATTCTTAATAAACCATCATCTTAATTTTTGTTTTACAAATGATCTCAATCATCATACAATTACACTAGAACATATAACCCAAACTATACTTGCAAGATCACATGATAAGGTGCATAAATAAACAATGGGATCTAGATACACATTTGCCTAGTCATGCATGCCATAATTGAGTGAATCTACATGCAAAATCATGTCATAACTAATTATGCATGCATTAAATAGTTCATCACACATTACACATCATTCAAAGAAGTCAAACAATTTTAATCAATTTCCTAGTAAAATTTTAATAACCTAGAACTATTTAATCAAATGTTTTGAATCTTAAATCCGTATAATACAAATGAGCAAGGAAGCCACGTCTACCGGATTTTCTCAATCTTCAGGGCGACCTTGCTTTCCTTCAAGTAATCCCCCTACTATAAGATGTACAAACCTGAAATTTACCACTTAATAATATTATTCTTAAGCTTAATTTATTTTCTAATTAATTATGAAGTATAAATATCAACTTGAACTATTTTCGAGTTAATTCTAAATTCTAGAATTTCATATAGTCAAGCTAAAATGATCTTTAAGCTCTTAGAATTTTGTGATCTAAAATTAAAACTTTTATAATAAATTCCTAAACTTTTAAAGCTTATTCATCTGTGAACAATTTATTTAGTACTGAACAATTTGTTTAAAAACAGTAAACTTAATTTGGGTTTCAAAAACAAAAATAAATAATTTATGTTCCGTAAATCTTATTTCACTTAAAATAAGATTTTTAGATCTAGTATTTGAACTAAGATTTGCAATATTACTTTATCACTTAAACATCCCTAAGTTATTCTTTTTAATAGTAAACTATTCATCTTCAGATATTAAATCTAAATTATAAATTTCTTAATCTTGTGAGTTCCCAAAATAAAATTATTTCATCTTAAAATTCTTTCTTAATCGATTTGATGATTTCCAAATTTCCAAGTTCTCACAATTCAATTTACTCTATTCATACCATAATTAAATTAATTACGAATAAAATAAAACTTCTAAATAATCTACTATATAAAATTTTGTCTCTAATTAATTTAGGATTTTATTGGTGGAATCTTTTAATTTGGATTTCTAAAATTATTAAACTTCCCATATATTCAAATAATAGTTTGTACATAAAAAGATTAAACAAAGTTTTAAATGCATATTTTCACTATTAAAAGTTCAATTTCTATTCTTTATTCCATGCATCAAAAATTTAAGAAGATAATTCATTTCGAACCATCAGAGGTCCAAAATATACCTTTCCGACTCGAATTGGTAACTGAGCTTCACTTGTCGTCTTTGTTGCATTTCAGATCTTTGTTGATGACGTTCTTGCAAAACACTTTGTAGTTTATTTAGATCTTTTCCAAGAATGGTTTGTGCTAGTTCAAGATCATTTTGAAGCAATTGAGCCATCAGATTAGGATCACGCCAAACCTGCTGTTGGAAAGTTACACTTCATTCTTTACGTTCATTCCCAAATCCAAACCCACATGCACAACCTCTATCCAATCCGTCCCAAATACAACCATAAACAGCAATACATTCATCATAGCCAACAACTCCAAACCCAGAAAATTAGACCATCCTCTCCCTCTGTTTCCGTTTCTTCTTCTTCATTCGCTCAACTCTGCAGCCGCTGTCTCTCCTCCACTTCCATCACATGCTATAGCAGCTCGGCTCCTCTCCTCTGTTCCACAGCACAGATAGCAGTAGCTGTTCCTCGGCTTCATTGTCTAGCAGCAACAACCGAGCAATTACGTCCAGCTTCCACTCCCCTGCATGCTTTTTTCTTCAGCTGGCAGCAACACCTATCTTCCTGGTTTCATGTTCAGACATCTCCCAAAACCAGCTGCTGAAATCTTCCACCTTCCATGGTCCAACATCCAACAGTACTTCACGGTCCCACGTTGCAGCAACCAGCTTCTGGCCTGTGTTTTTCTTCCTGTCCTCTGTTCTTCTTGTCCGGCGACACCAGCAGCAGCAGTTACAACTCATCTTCTTCTATTCTCTCGTCCTGTTCGTTTCTCCGATCAGCAACACAACTTCTTCCTCATTTCACGTTCAGCTGCACCTCTTCTTCTTGAGTTCGTCTGGCTGCAGCTATTACCGACCTCGGCAGCTTCCTCTACCTTCTTCTTATTTCGATTCCACATCTCTTCCTTCGTAAACCAACTAACACCGCCCATTCTTTTTTTTTCTTTTTTTTTTTATAACTAATCTTGCTAACCGATTTATTTAGAATTTTGTTATAAGTTTGTAACTTAATATATTTTATTCTCTTTAATTTGTTTTTAACCCTCACTATAAGTTTATAAGTGTCACTATTCTATTTTGTAATTCACTCGTTCTTTTGCCATGGGAATTATATGCATTACGAATATTATATGTTACAATTTATATGTGTTACACAATAACGATTATTTCATAGCCCTAAGTAAAATATACTTATATGTGTGAGATTATTTATTATTTCATAATAAATTAACTAATCAATTCTCTTATTTTCACTCGCGACATAATGTGCTCGTAAAGTTCTAGGGTGTTACAATTACCTTTATGGCGAGCATTTCACGCTCTATTTAGATCATAAGAGCCTCAAATATTTGTTCTTGTAGAAGGATCTAAACATGAGACAGATGGATGGATGTAGCCGTTGAAGGATTATGACTTTAGTATTAAGTACTACCCAGGGAAAGCTAATTTAGTGGCTCATGCTTCAAGCCAGAGACGAGTTGAGACTGCGTGCATGGCTAAACACATGTCTAATGAGTGGATAATGATGGATTTTGCCATGATTAAGTATCTATGGGTCATCTTTTGAGGCTAGAATTGGTGCACAGATTATACCCCAACCAGTCCAGGTTCAGGAGATCACGGAGGGACAACCTTGTGATATGGACTACGACATGTTCAGGGCTTGGGCAGATGACACTTCTCGTGGGGAGTGGTCACTTGATTCACAGGGTACACCGAGGTTCAGGGGAGGGCTATGGGTACTAGATGATGCTAGTTTGAGGCGTAGTGTGCTCAAAGAGCTAAACCGATCGAGATATGTCATTTATCCGAGTGCAATAAGATGTATCAAGATACTAAAAGCACATATTGGTGGCCCGTGATGAAGCGAAACATAGCAACCCTCATTCAGAGATGTGATACGTGCCAACAGGTTAAGGTTGAGCACCAGAGACCCGATGGCTCTTTATATCCCTTATCTTTATCAGAGTGGAATTGGGAACACATTACTATGAACTTCATGATAGGACTACCTCGTACCCAGCGAAGGCATGATGTTATTTGGGTAATTGTGGGTCATTTGACGAAGTTTGCCCACTTTCTTCCTCTGCATACTAAGGATTCAGTGGAACAATTGAGCCGACTTTATATTACAAAGATTATGAGGCTCCATGGGGTTCTCTTGTCTATAGTGTCAGATAGAGACGCTAGGTTTACATCCTACTTTTGGCAGGCATTACAAGCTCAATTGGAGGCAAAGGTAAACCTTAGTATAACATTCAATTCGCAAACTGATGGTCAATCTAAGCATGTGATTCAGATTCTTGAGGATATGCTGTAATTTTGTATTTTGAATTTTGGTGGTAGCTAAGAAGATCACTTAGCCTTGTGCGAGTTTGCTTATAACAACAGCTACTAGTCGAGCATCAGGATGGGGCCATTTGAGGCGTTATATGGTCAACTATGCAGATCTCCAATAGCAGAATGAGTAGTTGGGTCGGGACTGGCGATAGAGCAGTCTTGGGCCCCTCCTTCATACAAGAACAAAATGAGAAGTTATAGAGGATTCAACAGAATATGAAGGCAGCTGAGGACCGACAAAAGAGTTATGCAAATAACATGAAAAGGGTCCTTGAGTTTGATGTTGGTGACCATGTCCTCATCCGCATTTTGCCTTGCAAGGGGCTGACACGCTTCGGGATTTCAGGGAAGCTTGCACCGAGATATGTTAAGCCTTTTGAGATCTTCGAGACGACTGGCCCCGTGGCCTATCGGTAGCGTTATCACCATAGCTATCGAGTGTGCATAATGTATTCCATGTTTTTATATTGAGGAAATATCATCATGATCCCTCGCACAATATCAATTGGAGACATTGAGTTGCGAGAGGACTGCACATATGATGAGTTGCCTGTGGCCATCATAGATCGAGCTATGAAGAGGTTACGCAACAAGGAGATACCGATGGTATGAGTGTACTGGCACTTCCATGGTGCTGAGCATATTACGTGGAAGAGTGAGGACTTCATGATCTGACACCACCCTGAGTTGATGTGCGTTGCTTTTTGATTTACATTATCTGTATCATTGTAAATTTCGAGGACAAAATTTTTTATAAGGCGAGGAGGTTGTGACAACCCATAATTTGAGGCACAAAATTTGTGAGTTCGATACATGTATTTTTCTGAAATTTTTAATGAAAATACAAAAATTTTCGTAATTTTTAATTTTGAATTATTTATTAAAAAATTAAAATAATTGAAAAAATATAATTTTGATGAGAAAATTAATGAAGTTATAAGAAAAATATAATTTCTGGAGTAGATATGATTTTTTAGATTAATTATTAAATTTTAGGAATGATTATAAAATATTTAGAGTAATTAATGAAATTTTTGGGAGAAAAGTATAATTTTTAGGTAAATTATTAAATTCTAGAAAAAATAATTGTATAAATGATAAATATGGTGTATAATTGGAGGATTTTTGAAGAAAATTGAGTTGGAAATAAATCAAATTATTTTAGGAAAAAATGGAGAAAATTAGTTATATACACGTATTTATACAAAAAAAATAAGAAATACAAAAAAAGGATAATGGGGGGGGGGGGGGGGGGCCGGGGGGCGGGGCCGGGGGGGGGGGGGGCGCTTGGTAACAAAAGGCGAGCCTGGGTTCT
>JAJIYU010018887.1:0-11001 GCA_030144865.1 Tinospora cordifolia
CGCAAAGCCCCCTTCCGTTCAAAGAAAACTTGCCACCTTTCACACGCGCGCGTTTTCTCCCACGTCGGTTCAATCTATCTGACACATACTTCGACGCACCCCCGAGGCCCCCACTCTACAGCCCACAGCACCAACAGTTCTCAGATTCCTGCTGAAATCGCCGGGAGAGAAAACAGAGAAAAAAACATGTAATAGGAGAGGCGGGCTTCTGTTCTTCGAAGCTTTATTGTTTTCGATTCTCTCTGAAACAGCGAAGTTCATTTCTTCAATTTGACTTTTAAGAGGTGAGGAATGTTGTTTTGGTTGTGGATCTAGAAGGAGGCGTGACTGTTACTGTGAGAATTGTGGATTTTTCTTTTTTTGTTTTTTTTTTTTTTTTTTTGTCGGTGATCTCGGAGGTTGGATCGGTAATGGAGTCGATTCTCGCTCGGGCGTTGGAGTACACGCTAAAGTACTGGTTGAAGTCTTTTTCAAGAGAGCAGTTCAAGTTGCAGGGTCGAAGCGTTCTTCTCACGAATTTAGGTTTGTTTGTTTGGATTTGAATCTGAGTTTGGGAATATATGGTTTCGATTTGAGGAAAATGTGATCTTTTTCTGTGATTTTGGTAGAAATGAATGGGGATGCTTTACATGCTAGTGTGGGATTGCCACCAGCGTTGAACGTGGCAACGGCGAAGATCGGAAAGCTGGAGATTAAGGTAGATTGGGAGTTTTATTGATCTCGGATTGAGTTCTGGGTTTTTCAATGTGATTCTGATTGAATTCTTAATGGCTTTGTATTGTTACGGCAGCTACCGTCGGTTAGTAATGTGCAAATTGAACCGATCGCAGTTCAAATTGATAGACTTGATCTGGTTCTGGAGGAGAACATGGATTCGAATGCTTGTAGGAGCTCAACTAAGTAATGTGTTCACAGTCTTCCTTAGGGTTTGGTTGAGATCTTTGATATCTAGCTATTAATTTTATTCATTTCTTTTTTGCACCGAACAGTTCACAAGCCTTGACGAGCTCTGGCAAGGGCAGTGGTTATGGATTTGCCGATAAGGTGAAGTTCTGTCTCTTCTGATCAGTGGGGATCTTCTGTAGCATGTAAATTTGTAACTTATAGTTGGGGAGTCTTGTAGGCTCCTGGTTTATGTTGTTTCTTGATAATAACAACAATGGACATACTGAGAGTTATCTGAAGGCTAATTAACATTCAGCTGAATATGATTATAATGATGTGTTAGGTGGAATACTGGACAAACCTAATTAAGTACTAAATATATTTAGCACATATCCTTCGATATCTGCATTTCATATACTGCATTAGAAAGGTTAGAGATGCTTACGACAATTTATTAAGTAAACCAAGAAGGTTTTATTCTGGAATTTTCATTATGTTAATTAAAATGGTAAATTATTACAACCTCCTAAAGCCTTAGTTCAAAAGAGTAGAGGGGGATGTTGTTGTGATTCTGAACTCATGGATATGAAACAGATTTGACCCAGTAGCTCTTTTGGTTTGGCTTAATCATGTCAGTTATGAGTCCAACAGTCGACTATGGCTAAGTAATTGGCAGGGTGCTTAACTCTTACATATTTTGGATCATCTCAAGTCTTAACATATTTAAGCATGTAAATTGAGATGCTTATATGATGCAAGGTATGGCTTTGATTAGAGCAGTCACTTGGTCTTCATGGCGAATTAAGGCCCTGAATTTCTATTTATTTCAGATTGCAGATGGGATGACTGTAGAAGTGGGTACTGTTAACCTTCTAATTGAAACTCGTGGAGGTGCCCAATCCCAAGGAGGAGCAACCTGGTAACATTTTTTGCATAACTCATTTTTGTTAGATGCGCTCAATAATTCTTTGTCTAGTCATGCATTTGCATGTGTACGTAGCATCCAAAGTGCAAGTCACCTCCTTCGATCATGTTGGATTCCTCTTTTATTTTATATTTTCAACAATGACAGTTATAACATCTTGTGAAATCAATTAGAAGGTTGACAGTGCCAAGTCATAAGAATTAAAAGAAATAAAATCTTTCTTACATGTCTTTGTGCATGTTATTTTTGATCTACCTCTACTCTATTGCTAAACATGTACAGGAGATATATGAACTAAGTACATAAAATTATAAATTACATGTTCAATTTTGTTTTAAAGTAGCATTTCATAAATCTTATTGTGCTTCTTGCTTAATGGTTATTTAATTATTATCCATTACACACGAAATATACTTTAGTCTGACATACTCTATACTTAAATTATCTTCTAATAAAGGTTGATTGTAGCGATGACTTCTTTTACTTTGTATTCAAAGGGGAGAAATATTAGAAGGCTTGCCAAGATGTACAATTTTTTTATTTTATATTTTACCTTTTTGGCTTACATCAAATTAATAATTTGTCGATGATGAAAATAATGTTTACAATGATACTATTCACTGAAAAATGATAAAATGATAAAATTCACTGAAAACTTTGATTTGGAAAATTATGTTATGTTTTCATTCTATTCACACAAGTAAGATGTACATGTGTGCTTGGTGTTATCATAAAGTTTCTACTACTGTAAGCCAAAGACAATGCTTTCAGATATGGAAAGAACCTTACTCATAAAATGTGTATACATATGTAGGCATGCATGCACCTGTTTGTCCATATTGCTGCATATTTGTGCATCTTATTTCTTTGAGTTTTTATGCACCACATCAATACAAGTTTTCGAATGTAAATTTTCATCAAGATGTAATTAATTGATTCTGCTAGAATGGGTTTTCTCAATCAAGAGGTTTTATTTGATTTAGCCTTTAAGGACCTGTCCTTTGTTACTTTATTTATAAACATAAGGTTGACAATTGACATCACACGAAAAGCATTTGTAACTCTTCCTTAATGGACAGGGCTTCACCTCTGGCATCTATCACGATACGCAGTCTTCTTTTATATACAACAAATGAGCATTGGCAGGTTTACTTGAATCATTTATTCGATATAATTGTGCAGCCAATTATCTTTTCGTACTTTAGAAGAATCACTTGGCTTGATCTTCTTTTAACAGGTTGTGAATCTCAAAGAAGCAAGAGACTTCTCTACTGGTAAAAAGAACATATATGTATTCAAAGTAATCTTCTAACTTGAAGAATCTATTTGATGTTTCAATTTGTTATCTCTAGTACTTACATTTAACCAAAGTTGTAGTTTATGCATGAGTTGCTTCTAAACTTAAGCATTTATATTGTGTGTTGCTTCTGTTTCCAGAAACTGGAGTGGGAATCATTGTCCGTGGACCTCCTGCCTCATCCTGACATGTTTATTGATGCTAGTTTGACATGCCCAGGCAATGGAGTAAACAGGCGAGATGATGATGGTGCAAAACGTGTGTTCTTTGGGGGTGAACGTTTTCTAGAAGGGATATCAGGAGAGGCTTATGTAATGCAACTCATTTAATCATTTCTTGCTGAATGTTCTTTTGTGTGCTTATTGGAAAAGTTTGAATTTCTTATTGTTGGATGTCTTTATATGATAAATGTAATCAGATCACTGTTCAAAGGACTGAACATAACAGTCCATTAGGGCTTGAGGTTCAGTTGCATGTCACAGAAGCTGTCTGTCCTGCTTTGAGTGAGCCAGGTGGGAAAATACTTAATTTTTTTTCATTGTTGTTGTCTCCTGTCTTTAATCAATAACTCAGATGGAGTAAGTGATGGCATGGTACAAATAGGTCTACGAGCTCTTCTTCGATTCATGACGGGACTTTATGTATGCCTAAATAGAGGAGATGTAGACCCCAGAGCTCACCAGGTTTTTATTTTTCCATAGCTTAATAATTTTTCTGAATGATATTTTTTTTTGAGAAGTTGGTCAGGTAACAAATAGAGCCTTAATTAAATTCTTTTTTGTATGTTCTGATTATTACTGTCAGCATGGTACAGAAGCTGCTGGACGTTCTCTTGTTTCCATCGTTGTAGACCATATATTTCTTTGCATCAAAGATGCTGGTTAGCTTTCTCTAGTGGAAGATGATTTGTTTGCTTTATAAGTTCTTCATTGCTCTAACTAATATTTTTCTTTTTGGTGTGATGTTTCTTGTTTCTGGATGTTGGATTAATTAATGTGTTTGATGTATTACAGAGTTCCAGCTTGATCTTTTGATGCAGTCTCTGTTCTTTTCTCGGGTGGGTTTACATATAACTAATTACTTCCATATGTGCGGTATTTAACTGCCTTTTGTTCATATCCAGTTTGTTGCCTGTATGGAATGTTTGGTTCAATCAATTGTAAATTTGATCCATCAAATTGATTGTTGTCTGTGTAGAATATTGCCCGTGTTTTGTTGTGCAATATCTTATTTGCAAAAATGCATTGTAGTGCATCAACATAAGATGGACTCAATTATGTACTCCAGTGCTTGTAGTCATAGATACTAGTAGTCAGCTTTAGGATTTTTTTTTTTTTTTTTTTTTTTTTTTTTTTTTGGCTTCATAGGAGAGTGGAGGAAATAAATTCCGCTTTTGAGATTCTGGATTGTGGATTTAGCCTTCATGTCTACCTGAGGTATAAATTTAGAAAGTACATCTGTTCTATGAACCTACACTCCTTTCCCACTTCTCTTAGAAAAAAAAAGAAAAAAAGAATGCATCTTATAGCTTAGATGCCTCCTTAAAAGAGTGAAGTTGATATAACTGGACCCTTCCTTGACCTCCTGTAGTTACTAATTACTGATAGTTTGGCAAATGATTAATTTTGACTGCATTTGTAAATTATTTTTAGGAAACAATCTCCTTGTTACAATTTTAGTATATTGTACTAAAAAAATTTTTAGTTTTCTTTACGTTTGCAGCTGCTTGGACTTATTGTTAACAGTTATAATTACTATATCTTAGTTAACTTTCAGCAGCTTGCACTCATTGTCACATTAATCTAGGAGAATCTGAGATAGTCCTCTAGTTAGTGTAATCATATGAAAGAATGATACTAACAATTTTAAAGTTTTGAATGGACATTTAAGTGCTTACATCATAAACAATAACAATTGCTGCTAATGGATGCTGGGGCTATGTTCTTATTTTTCTTGTATTATGGGCCTTTGACTTATTAGATTTGGGTGTTTTCCATAAGGCTTCAAATTTTTGCTGATCACATATAATGGTGGGACTTACTTTTATATTGACAAATGACAACGATAGAGGTAATACTTATGTTGGGATTTGATAATCATAGCTGCCATGGTTATTCTGGAATTTTGTTATGAGTTTGTTTCCCATGTATACACTTGATATTGGTGCACTTACTATATTGCACTTAGAGGCTCCCATTTTTATCCATTGGCTATTTGTGTTCGACAAGTTTTAAAAGGGAATGGCATCCTTTTCACTTCTTATGGGCTTATGCAAAGTCATGAAAAATGCATGTGTGGATTGGGGAAGAGTGTTTGGATATTTATGTTAGTATCATCTTAATTTGGCTTATTAAATGTCACTAACCTTTGCTTCTAGGCAAGTGTATCTGATGGAGAACATACGAACAACTTATCCCGAATTACAGTTGGAGGGCTTTTCTTGAGGTACACTTGAATTCATTTACTTGAAATCCAGTTTGACTGATGATTATGAGTTCACTTTTCGTTGCTTAATCTACTGCCCTACATACTTTGAAGTTTCTTCTGTGCTCAACACTCTATGTGCTTATGAAGCACAAGATTTTAATTGTAAGCATCGATCGATTTGTTTTTTTTTTTTTTTTTTGCAAATTGTATACATTAGTCAGAAAGTTGGGTTTTTAGCATAGTTATTTTTACATGATCTTGTCCCTTGATATACCAAAAGAAATTTATATGCCCTACCTCTCTACACATGTTTATATCCAAATCATAAGATAAATATTGTTTATATTATAGTTGTTCTTTACAGTTGTTGGAATCATGTGTTCATCTTGTGAACATGCAGGGACATGTTTTCACACCCTCCATGCACCTTAGTGCAGCCATCAATGCATGCCATGACAAAAGATACTTTGGATGCTCCGAAATTTGGTATCTCTGTACTTGGCCTTCTGCTTTTTAAGATTACAATGGGAAGCTAGTTCTACATATTTTGCATTTGCACATTTTCAAACTTTTATGTCCATCTTTTGTTTTCACAGGTGTGAACTTTTGCCCTCCTATCTATCCCCTAGGAGACCAACAGTGGCAAATAATTGAGGGTGTTCCTCTAATTTGTCTCCACTCCCTCCAGACGAAGCCCTCACCAGCTCCTCCATCCTTTGCTTCTCAAACAGTCATTAATTGCCAACCTCTCATGGTACATTTATCATAGATTTTTATAATTTCTTTCAATTTATTTTATTTTGATGTTTTAATTACTTCTAATTTTCTTCTTTTGCTTCTCTTAGATAAATCTTCAAGAGGAATCTTGTTTTAGGATTGCCTCCTTCTTGGCCGATGGTGTTGTGGTCAATCCTGGTTCTGTTTTACCAGATTTCTCAGTTAACTCGCTTGTGTTCAGTCTCAAAGAATTAGACCTGACTGTACCTCTGGATCCCGGAAAGATAGATAGTTCTGCTGTCAGCAGCAATGGTGTCCAAAACTCCTTTGCTGGAGCAAGGCTTCATATCGAGGATCTGTTCTTCTCTGAGTCACCTGCAATTAAACTGAAGTTATTGCACCTGGAAAAAGACCCTGCTTGCTTCTGTCTCTGGGAGGATCAACCAATTGATGCCAGCCAGAAAAAATATACTGCTCGATCATCACATCTTAGTCTGTCACTTGAAACCTTTGGTGCCTTAAAATCATCTGACAATCATCCTGATTGGTCTGCTGGTTTGTGGAGATGCGTTGAACTCCATGAAGTATGTGTTGAAGCAGCTATGGTAACTGCAGATGGGGCCCCCATTAAATCAATTCCACCTCCTGGTGGTGTAGTTCGAATAGGTGTTGCTTGCCAACGATATTTGTCTAATACTTCAGTTGAGCAATTATTTTTTGTTCTAGGTCTTTATGCTTATCTTGGAAGTGTCAGCGAAAAGATGGCAAAAGTTGCAAAGAGCAATAAACAGAAGAGAGTTAAAGGGGAATACTTGAATGGAAGCTTTATGGAAAAGGTGCCTAGTGATACAGCGGTGAGTTTAGCCATTAAAGATCTTCAGCTTAGGTTTTTAGAATCTTCTTCTGTGGAATGTGAAGAGGTATCCTTGGTTCGGTTTGGTGGTAAAGATATGTTTATTAGAGTTGGTCATAGAACCCTTGGTGGTGCAATTGCAGTTTCGTCCAGTGTACGTTGGGACAGTGTCCAACTGGACTGTGTAGATGATGGAAATATAGGCCTTAGCAGCTGTGTGGTACTTACTCCCTCTGGAAAAGATTCAGTGACAGTTGTGAATGGCCATCCACATATGAGAGCTGTCCTTTGGATTGATAATGCTTGCAGGACTTGTCCAAATAGTGCCATATTGCCTATTCCATTTTTAGAGATAAATGTAGTGCATGTCATGCCATATAAGGCAGAAGATATGGAGTGTCATAGTTTGAGTGTGTCTGCTAGGGTTGCTGGTGTAAGGCTTGGTGGTGGAATGAAGTATTCTGAAGCTCTGCTGCATCGGTTTGGTCTACTTGGACCGGATGGTGGCCCAGGAGAGGGTCTTTCAAAAGGGTTGAAGAACTTATCTGCAGGGCCTCTTGCGAAGCTTTTGAGAACATCACCACTTGTGGAGGATGATTCAGAAGACTGTATGAAAACTTAGCTCATGAATTCATTTTATTTAAAACACCAAATTCTACTCTAACCCATATCATGAAGACTAGAAATATGACTGTTATCTCTATCATCTTATAGTTTCTGAAATTTTCCATATTCTTTATTGTTCTAGATGGAAGTTCTGATGATGGTGAAAGAGGTGGATTCTTGGAGTTGGAAAAGCCAGATGACGTGGATGTTTCTGTAGAACTGAATAATTGGTTATTTGCTCTTGAAGACGAACGGGAGATGGCAGAAAGGTGGTGGTTTTCTGATGAGTATGTTAGCAGAGAGGAGAGATGTTGGCACACTTTATTTCAGAGTCTGAAGGTCAAGGCAAAAAGCAGTCCAAAGCAAATTTCAGATGGCAGAGGACGACCTTTGCAGAACCTCAAGTATCCTATTGAATTGGTCACGGTGAGCATTTGCTTCTGTTGGAGATTCTGTCTAATTAATTTTATATGTATACCTTCTAGCTTTCTTTGGGCATCATTAAAAATGTACTTGAGTTGTTTGGATAAGTTACTTCTCCCACCGGGTTTGGATAAGTTGCCTCCTCCAATGGGTTTAATCTTTTACTAAATATGGTTTGAAGCTCATGCTTCACAGAGCCATCTTTCGATAAAATGATTTGGGAAGTGGGACACTTGAAATCAAATTTTCAAGATTAGAAAGTTGTATCCCTAGATACAGTACAAGCGTGTGCTGTGCAATGGTTTACAATCTTCTATTGATGCATCCTGCAAATTTCCGTCTGAAGGGGTCCATCTATCTGGTGATGGCTAAATAACATACATGCAGCTCTTATACATTTATCAGTTGGAAATGACCTCCCTATTTGTTTTAAACAACCCCTTGATTTATCACCCTTTCTCCCAGCTTTGTTTAACACTTGACCTTACGATAGTTAAACCTTCTATTGTAGGTTGGGGTAGAGGGCTTGCAGGCCTTGAAGCCACAAAGCAGGAAAGATGGGCTTCAAGCTGCAATCCAACCAAGAAGGACAAAACACGTTGTTGAAAACTCTGGAGGGGTAAATGTTGAAGTTCATTTTGTGACATCTGATGATAATGCAACTACTGAGACACCCAATTGGGTTGTACAGAATTTGAGATTCTCAGTTATGCAACCGGTATGTGCACCCAAAGTTTTTAAAGATACACCTGCTTTCTTTTTATTTCTGAGTTTGAAAGGAAGTTCTGACTAGCTTCTGTTATATAGATTGAAGCTGTTGCTACCAAGGAGGAATTGCAACATCTTGCTGGTCTGTGTAAGTCAGAGGTTGATTCAATGGGCCGGATCACTGCTGGGATTCTAAGACTGCTTAAGTTAGATGCATCCATAGGACAGGCAACCATAGACCAGCTAGGCAACCTCGGTATGTTATTTTGTTTAGCTTTATATTTAAGTTGTCATTCTCTGCTGAAGCCTAGTAAACTCTAAGCATGCAGTTGGTGTGGACCACCTAAGCAGTTGTATCTTTGTTTAGTTTTGTTTTTTCTTCTTTACTTCAGTCCATTCAGTTATTCATAGATACAATTGGTTTCTCACTTTGCTTGAGGCGCCAGGATTTGTTACTGATGATTAGTTATTCTTGGCATCAGCTTACTATTCTCCTATTAACTTCTTTAACAAAGAATACGTTTAAACTTTTAAACTTGAATTGCTTGCAGGAAGTGAGAGCTTGGGGAAGATTTTTACTCCTGAAAAGCTCAGCAGGCAGAGTAGTGCTACTAATATTGGGTTGACAACATCTTCAAATATGATAAAGGAAATTTCACTCGAGAGTGTGGAAACGACGTTGGCTTCCCTTGAATCTGCAATTTCAGATTCACAGGCCAAGTGCTTGGAACTCGCCACTGAAGTTAGCAGTCCAAAGAGCAAACAGCAACGACTTGCTAATATTAAAGAACTCACTGAGAAACTAGAAAGCATGCAAATACTGTTGGCAAGGTTGCGGACTCAAGTATAAGCGGTTATCTTTGTCACCCCTGTTGTACACATTGAGATTAAAAATTTTTCTACCGACGGCTATTTTTTATGTATATAGATATATACAAGTACATGAGAAGTATGTAACAAACAGGTCAAAATAATGAAACAAGGAAAAGAAAAAGCAGGCATATTGGAAATTTTTTTGACTGGAGTGATCTAGGATAAATATAATTTGTATCTTTTTGAATTGGTGAATAGGAGATTCGTTTTACTGATTTTTCCTCTCCAATCTATTCCCAGTGGGTATATCTTAAAAGCAATCGGTCTAATTTTTCTTGCATCTGAGATTGAAGCAGGGTGGCGGTGGCACCCCACGCGATGGCAGTGGCGGCAGTAGCAGCATCTGTGCCTGGTACACATGTCATTCTTGTTCTCTTTTATGTCTATACAACTCTTACTAGTGATTTGTCATAAATTTTGGATGTAAGACAAAGAATTGTGGAAGTTGATAGAATTAATGAATGGACAACAGTGATAGGATTCATAGTAAAGTTGTTTTTTGTTATTTAGGACAACTTTGGGAAAATGCATCAGGTGTTGTTTTTAGATTATTTACAAAAATTGAACTCAACTTTTCAGTTTTTGAATGCGATAAAATTAAAGCCTAAAAATCATATACACATCAAAAACTAAATGACCCTTTACAATTTAGAAATTCACATTTAATTTTTGATAAATCACTCTGGAGGTGGACAGTTGATAAATTTGAAATCAATGGAGTGGAGATGTAAATGTGAAATGACAGAGCATGTCTATCGTAATATCCAATGGATGACCAAATAGAAAAGAGAAAGTGTATATTTACATTAAATAATAAAATTTTGAAAATAGATATTGTCATCTTATAAAAATTGGAAGCAATCATAGTTACATTGGAGATTATTTTTTATATTCATTTCAATCAAGTGTCACATAGAATATATTTTTTCTTCGGTGCATTAATTACATGTTACTTTTTTTATGGGTGTGCAATCCAATCAATATGGAGGAAAAATTTATTCTATATGACACTTGATGGTAACGAATTTAAAAAATAGCCTCCAACGCACCTATAAATTGTTCTCATTTTTCATCAAGTGGCAATGTCTATTTTTAAAAATTTTATTATAAAAGTATCTCCAATACGACCATAGGTTGGAAAAAACATAAGTGTCACATAGAATAAATAAATATTACACTAAAACAACCTTTTTCAACTCAACGGCTCAACCATTATTTTCACCATGAGGACGGCATGACAAAAGAAAAAGTTAATGTAATAGACATGATTATTTGTTTTTTGAGGGA
>JAJIYU010018888.1:0-11002 GCA_030144865.1 Tinospora cordifolia
CTGAAAGAATGGAACAACAAGCAACAACCCCAAGAACAGGTGAAGTTGGAGCAGTTGGTCCACACTGTCAAACAGCTGGACCTTGACCTGGAAAGAGGCAATAATAACCCGGATATAATGGTTACAAGAGTGGACATGATCAAGCAAATTCAACAGATTGAATGTTGAATGGAAAGAAGAGCTAGACAGAGAGCGAAGCTGGAATGGGCCAAGGAAGGTGATGTGAACTCGAGATACTTCCACATAATTCTTATTCTAAGGAAGGCAAGGGCCATGATCAATAGACTAGAAGATGATAGAGGTCAAATCTTGGAGGATGTCGATAAGATAAAGACATTTTGAATCCACCTTCAAGGAAGCATCCTCCAAGAAATGGGGAATTGAAGGCTTAAATTGGCACCGAATTTCAGAAGCTGATAGAAGCTGGCTTGAGAGGCCGTTTGAGGAAGATGAGATTAGGCAGGCGGTTTTTAGCTGTGACGGGGACAAGGCTCCAGGCCCCGATGGGTTTACCATGAGATTCTTTCAGAAGAAATGGGTCACGATAAAACATGATATTTTTTACTGCATGAAAGACTTCCACCATGACGCTGTGATTAACAACAGAGTCAATGAAACGTATTTATGTCTCAGCTAAGAAATTCAACTCGATAAAAATCACTGATTACTGGCCAATCAGCCTGATAACGAGTGTTTACAAAATAATAGCTAAGACTCTAGCTATTAGACTGAGGATTGTTCTCCACACCACGATTAGCGACCTCCAAATGACCTTTATTAAAGACAGACAGATCCTAGACACGACCCTAATTGCTTATGAGGTGGTAGAAGAACATTGAGTAGGAAAGAGACAAGGCCTTCTCTTGAAAGTAGATTTCGCAAAGGTGTATGACTCGGTTAGATGGAGCTTCTTGGATTATGTGCTGGAAGCTAAAGGATTCAGCACGCAATGGAGAAGATGGATATAGGGATGCCTATCATCAGTATTCTACTCCATATTCATCAATGGCTGGCCAAGGGGCAAGTTTAAAGGTCAAAAAGGTCTAAAGACAGGAGGACCATTTGTCACCCTTCTTCTTTACCTCGGTGGCTGATGCCTTTGCTAGAATTATGCAACGAGTTGAGGAAAGACAATGCATAACTAGATTGAAGGTAGGGAAGGACAGAATAGGCTTGCATCACCTCTTCTTTGCAGACGACTGCATCCTCTTCATGAGGAATGATACAGAAGAAATCCATAATGTTAGAGATGCTTTGAACGCCTTCTGTTTCATATCTAGATTGAAAATAAATGCAGAAAAAAGCAAGCTGGTTGGCCTTAACGTGGGGGAGGCAGACCTTGACAGAATAGCTGAACAAATGAAGGTCTCTAGGGGACAGTGGCCGCTAAATTATCTGGGATTGCCTCTGGGAGGAAGCCCAAATAAACTTGACTTCTGGAGCCTAGTGATCAACATCATCCACAGGAGAGTTGAGGGATGGAAAGGCAGCTATCTCTCACAGGGAGGGCATCTTCTACTCATAAAAGCAGTCCTCGAGGCCACTCTGAACTATTTCCTTTTGATCTTTAAAATCCCCAAAGGGGCAGCCAACAAAATTGAAAAAAGCCTAAGGCGATTCCTGTGGAAACATGAAGGAAAAGAGAAGGGACAACATTTGGTGAATTGGGAGCAAATTTGCAAGAGCGAGGAACAAGGAGGAATGGGCATTGGCAACATCATAAAGAGAAATCAAGCTCTCATGGGAAAATGGCTTTGGAGACTCTATACACAACCGGACGCACTATGGGCTAAAATTATTAAAAGCATCCATGGTCATCTAGCTAGAGGCAGGGAGGTTGGTGTTAGTCAAAAGAGTAGCAGAAAATTCCCTTGGAGGGCAATAGCTAACCTATACCCCCAATTCAGTAAGCATATCAGATGGAAGGTGGGCGGGGGTGAGAAAGCCCGATTTTGGGAAGACAGATGGTGCGCGAATGATAGTTTAAAAGATATATTTTCGGATCTGTACAAGCTATTTGACAAACATGAAGCCCCAATATCAGTCTTCATCAACAGAACAACGGAAGAAGGAACAGGAAGAAGGAACAGGAAGTTGGGCTTGGAACCTCCACATAACCAGAAATATTAGGGAAGATCAAATGCAGGAAGTCATGGAGCTGCGCAACCTGCTACAACCGGTTCAGCCTTAGGAAAATCTGGACAGAATTGAATGGGTGGGGGCAAAGAGAATAGATTCACCGTTCAGTCCTTCTACAGTAAATTAAACAGTGTCCAGACAACATCAAACCCATTCCACTATGCCAATCTTATGCGAAAAACAAGAATACCTACCAAAGTAAAAATCTTAGCCTGGCTCATTCTTCTTAACAAATTGAATGTGGATGATATAGTACCAAAAAAAAAAAAACTGCCTAATCATACTTTAAAACCTTCCATCTGTTGCCTATGTAGGAGAGATGAAGAAACCACAAACCAAATGTTCAGGAGCTGCAAGTTCCTAATAGACATCTAGGAAGGTTGGACGCAGATATGTCAAGGAATCAGACCGTGGAGAATGGATGCTGAAGACCAAACATTGGAGGATGTTCAAGCCAAAAAACTGCAAGTCTACAGAAGAGTTATTATTTTTTCTATATGGTATAACATATGAGAGGAAAGGAATAGTAGGATATTTAAGAATACATGTAAAGATAGCACTAGGGTTTGGGAAAGATCTAAAATTTTGTTTTGTACATGGATCGCCTACACTAAAATGAGTCAAAGGTACACTTTTGGGGACTGGTTAGACAACTGGCATAATATTTTGTACCCTTTGTAATCCTAGTTTTCAGATTTCTCATATGAAAGCTTTTATAGTTCTAATAATAATTATAGTTTCTCTTCAAAAAAAAAAAAAAAAAAAAAAAAAAAACTTTACATACGCATTTGCCTCCCCTTGTGCCCTGCGGTTTTAACAACCTTGGTTTATCCTAATCCATCGTCAATCCAATTAGCTCCTTTGTTGCAGATTTTCAACCTCATTCCCATCTGTATAATTCTATCATACGAAATTCTTATTTTCACCTACCTTGAGCTTTTATGGGTTGTGAACTAACTGAAGCTGAATTTCATTTACCATTGCTTTCCTCTGTTAACCTTTCTCCTGATTTATTTTGGTAGAATCATCTAACAAATTATCTGTTCAATCTTTTCTTTCTTTCCCACAAGATCCTTGATCATCTTCTCATATCCATTGTGTTATTCATTTAAGAGGTGAATGTGTCCCATCTAAAGTTAAGATTTTTGGGTGAGCATTGTTCCATAAGAATCTATATTCAAGTGAAAGATTACAAAAGAGGCTTCTCAACTGGTGCGATTCTCGTCATTGATGCATTTTGTGCGACCAAGATTGTGAGTATTTGGACCATATGTTTTTCTTATATTCATTGGCTGGACAATTAATTATGGGCCAGGTGGCATAATTTTTCAGGATGTGGATTTGGATCTCCTGAAGATTTTCAGGGCTTTTTGCCAGATAGGTCTACATCTTTATCTTCATATGAAACAAGGTGCATGTTGGATTGCTTTCTTAGCTTTCCCTTTGGGCTTCATGGTTGGAGTGGAACAGTAGGTTATTCCTCAATATTCCTAAAAATGAAAATCAGCTACAGGAGGACATTAAACTTATGGCGAACCTTTGGATCTATGTATCCCCTTTAGCAAACGGCTTCTTTATTTCTGAATGGCTGTTGGGTGGGACAATTGTATGTATGTCAGTAATGTTTTTATTAGCCAGGGCTCGTTTTTGTTAGAGTCCATGCTTATGCTGTTGCTTTGGATCAATACTGGGGAATGATTTGTAACCTTCTTTATATAACAAATAAATTTCTTGTTTCTTCTCAAAAGAAATACGTCCTTTTGGAGTAAACTTGACACTTTGGCAAAAAGGTGGTCATGAGAGAACAAAATCAATACTCATTGAATCCTAGCCCACAAGTAATTGGTTTTGGAGAGGATGATTCAATTCAAAAAGGCATTACATGTTAAGGTACATTGGTGTTCCAGATGGCTTCTTGAGATGGGCCATGTTTGACATGTTATCAACAAGTGAATAGTTAAATATCCTTGATTTTGATTAGATAAAGCAAACATCCTCAATAGGATAGAGTCATCGTAATTGATCTATTCTATTCGTTGTATGTTCTGTTGCTTAGATTTTTATTTATTTTTATTTAGCTTGGACAAAGAGATGACAAATATTATAGGGTTACCAATTATTTAAATTTTTTTTAAAAATTATTGTTGAAGTGTGGTGTAACATTTGGAGATCTGCCATTTGCATGCAGAGCCTTTTCTAGTAGCAGTACATTAATTTTGTCAATAGAATAACTTCTTTTGTCAAGTAAAACTAGCCTATTGATGCAACAACTGGAAAGCCCTGACTATGATAACTACCATATGAGTTTAGAGAACGAACCTGGGAAACAAGAACTGAAGCCTACAACCAGAGACTAAAGCTCACAACTAGATTATAATCACTCCCCCTTTAGAAGAGTTGAATCCCCACCACATTGGTGGGGGTGTGGTATCTACTGCCTCTGCTAAGCACTGGTGGGTATCAATAGATTACATTTCTTGTTCAAATATTCGTATCTAATTATGGTCCCTGATCTTCTATGCCATCAGTAAAGGTTATGGAGTGAATTCTCAAGCTTTTGACTGCTGGTTGCAGATGCAGAGTTCAGAAATACAGGATTGGAAAGATCTGAAAAGTTAGCTAAAGATTTGGAGTGGTTCAAGGAGCAAGGCCATGCAATTCCAGAACCGTCTACTCCTGGGCTTTCTTATGCCTTTTATCTTAAAGAATTATCAGAAAAAGATCCTCAAGCATTCCTTTGTCACTTCTACAATGTGTACTTTGCGCACTCTGCTGGGGGTCGAATGATTGGCAAAAAGGTATGCAGCTTACATATATACATGTGTTGCGCATGTACAAACACGGATAAGTATATGATGGGTAGGCAAATTATATGTTACTGCTGAGAGTGTAATAATTACAAAATGAAGGTATTTGCACTATTTTCCTATGAAGTTGAAATTTTCTTTTTCTCCATTATCATAGTTTTCAATGCCTTTGGAGTCCATATATCAAAGTAACAATGGTTACCCGTTTAATGAGTTCATTGCTGTGACCTAACTTTATTTTCTATGCCTTTGGAGTCCATATATCAAGTTAACAATGGTTACCCGTTTAATGAGTTCATTGCTGTGACCTAATTTTATTGGAAAGCTTAGTAAAGGTGAAATATATATATATATATATATATATATATATATATATATATATATACACGAAAAACAGAAGAAGTGAAAAACTGAAATGGAAATATTTTCAAAACAATCAAGTGACAAGGGAAAAGACGTGGATTGTTACAGGAAAATTCATATTTCTTTGATTCATTTTGTCTTATTGAGTATCATGAGCTGTTATGAAATAATTTTGGTGATTGAGAGGGCAACACTATTTTCTGTCAATTCAACTTGAAAAATCCTTTTGCTAGCTAAACAGACTCTGCAGTCACTAAGTGAATCGGCATTTCATCATATCCTGGTAGTTGCTGTCATTATCTTTACCTGAAAATGATTCAGACTTGATTGTTTAGATTGTCTCCTTGGATGAATTTCTATTATTGGTCATTATTTTCTTTTTCTCGCACCTCAGGTAGCAGAGAAGATACTTGAGGGCAAGGAGTTGGAGTTCTACAAGTGGGATGGTGATCTTTCACAGCTCTTGCAGAATGTGAGAGAGAAGCTTAACAAAGTTGCTGAAGTAAGTTTTTTCTTGCCCGTCTCCCATTGATTCCTGTAAACCACTTCTCCACTAGGCGACCACTGTTTTGTCTCAACTACAAATTGCCATGGATCTTAATTTTATTTGCGTCTCATCTAGTTTTGTGGTGATCTTTGTGTGTTTTTATTTATGTAGAGTTGGTCAAGAGAAGAGAAAAATCATTGTTTGGAAGAGACAGAGAAATCATTCAAGTACTCTGGGGAGATTCTTCGCATGATTTTATCATGATGGGCATGATCCACCCGGCTATTTATTCAAATGTTCATGCTACAAACATACAAGCTACCGTTCAAAGTGATGGCGCAATCTTAAGAATCTGCCTGTATTGAACAGTCCCATTTCAAGTTTCTGGAGTTTTGTCTTGCGCAGACCAAAGAATTGTACACGTAACATTTCTGTTTGTAAACTCTCTTTCAGACTCTTGAGACTTGATCATGGTAAAAGTATTCAAATACTTTGCCAAGCTTTTAAAGATTTATCTACTTAGTAAACTTTAAATAGTGCGAGTTAATGATATTTTTCAATGTAATTATAACTCATTATTTTTATAAAAAGAGCAATTAAATGTTGACCTGTAGATCGCCTACTCTGTGTGTGTATATATATATATGTATATTTGTTTTGTGTATTATAACATAGTAGAAAAATAAGACCACGAAGAACACAAGAAATGAGATTTTATTGTAATGGATGATTTTACAAGCTTACAAAGATTCTTATTTATAGGGTTTGAGATACATTGTGATTAATGTAAGTTTATTCATATTAATACATTTATTTATACTATAAAAATAAAAGATGCATGAACATTCATATTTATAGAATAAAAGGATGTATATGTACATTTGCATTTATTTAAAATATTTAGAACACTCTTCCTTGAATGTCCATCTTTACAACGAATATGTCTCATTAGAACATCACTAGCAAAAAAAACTCAACGAAAAAAAATGCTAATAAATGAAAGAGTACAAATTTTTGCGTACAAATAGGACACTGTCATTAAAAACTTTTTTTTTCAGGTTTTGTGAATCTGTTTTGGTGAATCTACTTTGGTGGACGGTGCTCTGGGAAATTGTTTATGGAATTTTTAGATTTTCGGGTTTTTAGTGGTCTTGCGGCAAGCGGGGTTCGTATCTGAGTACAAATAGGCTTTTCTTATGAAGTCTTGTATGGCAACATTATAAATAGATGTATTGAGAATTCAGTTTTCATTATTCGAATTCAAATTTTGAAGGTTTGACGGCCAAAGAGAAGAGGATAACAGAATTCAGAGGAGAAGAAGAAGAATCAGTTCAATTTCGGATTATGATTTTTATTTAATTAAATTATTTGTGTTGTAATTCCAAATAATGTCTTGCTAAATAATTTAATTTTTAGAATGTAATTTAGATTGTAGACTCTGATTTTTATTTTGATTAATATATTTGAGGTATTATTTTATATTATGTGTTTTTAATACTTTTTTATTGATTGACCACCTATAAACTGATTTTAGATTGTTGAACTAACTCGAGAGAAATGTTCAATAATTAGATAATTAGAATATAGACCTATATGAATTAATTGATTGAGAGGTTGTTGATTCTATATGAGGTTGCACTTGATTAATATTTTTAATACATAAGTTTATTAACTGTGTACCTTGAGAGGTGGTGTTGGGCAGTTTGATTAATAGGATCAAGGCACCTCGAGAGAGTGTTTTGATTATTAGTGTCATAACCTATAGAAATAGAATTTAGACTAATTAAGATAAATATTAAAGGTAAATACATTATATTTTACTATCCTAGAATCTTAATTCATATATTTTCAATTCAATATTCACTTGCATTCAATTTGCTTTTAATTTAATTTAAGTTTTTTAATATTTAATTCAAATTTGCTATTGGGATTTATTAACCACAAACTGTTCTCAGAGAACGATAATTCGATATTTACTATGTATTATTATTGTGATCTTGTACACTTACAGTGATCACAACAAGTTTTTGGTGCTGTTGCTGGGGAACCACGTTAATAATTTTAAAACCAATTGAGATTGATTAAATTTTAATTAGGAAAATTATTTATTTATTTTAGTTTATTCTTTTTGTTAATTTATTTAATTATTCTGTTAATTTTACTTTATTTCAGTTCAGTTTATTTTATTATTAGTAATTTTTTAATTCATTACTATTTTATTATTTCATTTTTTTTATTTTATTCTACTTATTATTTAATTTGTTGGCTCGCTACACTTGATCTGTTTTCTTTGTTTGTGGTGTTTCAAGTTGTTAATGAGCAGAGACTCAACAGAGTTGAGTGATCCAAACTGGTTGAAATAACTTCAGCAATTTTAGTTAGAAGTTCGAAGCCATAGATATGATATGGCTAAGAGTAGTAGATATGCAATTGGCATTGATGGTGAGGCACCACTCTAAGACTTTTTCAAGCCATGTTGAATAATGATTTCTCCGACATTGCTAGAATGCTATCAATGTCAACAATTTCAAGTTGAAGTCCTCTTTAATCACTATGGTGCAGCAACAACAGTTTGGGGGTATGGTTACTGAGGATCCTATGGCACATCTGAACTCGTTCATGGAGATCTGTGATATTGTAAAGAGAATGGTGTGACTGAGGATCAGCTAAGATTAAGGATTTTATCTTTCTCTTTGAGGGACAAAGCGAGGATATGGGCCGCAGACGCTCTTACCAGGTAGCATCACCACCTGGGAAGAGATGGGATAGAAATTCATGCAAAAGTATTTCACTCCTGCCAAGGTTCATCGGATTAAGGGTGAAATCAATTCATTCAAGCAGTTAGACTTCGAGTCCTTTTATGAAGCATGAGAGAGATTTAAGGATTTACTACGAAGATTCCCACAACATGTTTATCTTCCAGGGTTACATATTCAGATGTTCTATAGTGGCTTGACACCACCTACTAGAGTCTTAGTTAATTCAACAGTTGGTTCCTTAATGAGAATATCTACTATAGAGGCCACCCATCTTATTAAAGAAATCGCAACCAATGCCTATGGTTATGGTACAAAGAGAGGCTCAATAAAGATGTAACTCCCCAATTTTCGTCCGGACCTCCGTTCATGTGTTATGTCATGTGTGGATTGTCATCCGATGAAAATCGAGATGCTACTTAAAAGTTTCGTTCTGTCAAAATATTTTCTTCGAAATCAACTTTATAAACTTTAGTTCTCAAGTCAAAGTCTATAAAGACATCATGTGCAAGATAGAAAATCATAATAATTCTTTCAAATAAATCATAAATAAAGCAACGGAAATACTTTTAAAACTATTTAGTTAACCCAAAATCGTTAAACAAGTAGGATTATTTAAAGACAAAACGACAGAGTTAAAACCAACGTAAATACATTAAACAATCCAGTAAAAATACATAAATTATGACTTCCAAGTCACCTATCCTGGACGACCTCCCCATGAGGTGTCTAATTCAGAGTGCAAGTCTTCTGAAGTAAGTTAGCATACTCCACATCCAAGTGTACCTGAAAAATATAATGGGTGAGCTCGAAAGCCCAGTGGATCGATCCTACACATCAGATGCATTATACAGACCCAATTCAAAACATTACAAACATTTTCAAACATTAAGTGTTTCAAACATTCATTAAATTTTTGTCGAAGTCAGAACCGAAAGAGGATTGAGATGCCTCTCGGTATTCCCTGTGATCCAGTCAAATCATAATCATAGAGGCCTCAGGTGATACCATCTAAATCAATCATATCTCAGTATCATAATCCAAGAGAGGGTACTTATCTAGACTCGTACAGTTTCTCAAAGACTTCGAGCTGTCGCAAGCAGCTCAAGGTGGGAATACCTAGAATCCGCCTTGCGGCTCGTCAATCACACCGGTACGTGGATTCTTAATAAACCATCGTCTTATATTTTTTGTTTTTCAAACGATCTCAATCACATCAATCATCATAAAATTACACTAGAACATTTAATCCGAACCATACTTGTAAATTCACATGATAAGGTGCATAAATGAACAATGGAATCTAAATACACAGTTGCCATAATTGAGTGAATCTAAATGCAAGATCAGGTCGTAACTAATTATGCATGGATTAAATAGTTCATCACACATTACACATCATTCAAGGAAGTCAAACAGTTTCAATTCAATTTCCAAGTAAAATTCTAATAACTTAGGACTATTCAATTAAATGCTTTGAATCTTAAATCCGTATAATACAAGTGAGCAAGGAAGTCATGCCCACCTGGTTTCCTGATCTTCAGGCTTCCTTGTTTTCCGTCAAGATGTTCGACACTCCAAAATCATGATATCTGAAATTCAACGATAAATAACATTCTTTAAATCCTTAAATTCATATTTAATCTTATCCAAAATATTCTCATATTCAATTAACTTCTAATTTATTTTTTCAAATCAACCCATCTTGATTTATTCGAATTATCCATGATTCTAATTCAAGTTATAATAATGAGAAGTTCTACCATAATTTCCTCTTTATTTAAAGCTATTAAAGTTTCATCACTTAAAGATTTTTGAAATTTTCTAACTTATCTTAGATTATTAAAAGTGCCATTATACAATGATTTTAGCATTTGAAATTTTTTATTTCAATTAGTGTTTATTTATGTAAAACTCTTAGTTCTAATTCCTTAATACTCATACCTAATTAAATCATTACTAATCTGATTTTTTTCCAGTTTAAGTAGTAATCTTGATATAATTAGGTCTATATTAATAGTCTACTGTGATTATTACTGTGATTACTACTGTGATTACTAAGCAAGTATACTTAAGTTTCATAATTCAAAGTTAGAGCAAACTCTTACTTATTTTTCGGTAACAATTCTGCTCTGCTTCTTCTCTTCACCGAGCAACACGCACCAACCAGAGTTGCGTTGCAGTCGTTCTTCTCCTTCAACCTTGCGACGGCCCGATCTCAGTCCTTCTCACCGTGAAGTGCCTCAGTTCCAATCAACTACACAATTGCCTCAATTCCTCCCCTGTTCATCTCCTCCATTCACGGCTGCCGATTCAGCTTCGTCCCACTAGAATTCCAGCAGCTTCACACCTTCTTCTAACTGTCAAGCAGCAGCTCTAACACCGGCTTCTATCTGTCAAACCCCCCTTTGATCATCAGCAACCATCATCGGCGATTCCTAACACACAAT
>JAJIYU010018889.1:0-11001 GCA_030144865.1 Tinospora cordifolia
AAAATGTTTAATCGTAATTTAAATTTTGTTTTTAAAGCATTTATCTGAGAGAAAGGTAACTAAGGAATTAGATTACGAATTTTTCTCGTCTGTTCTCGAGAATTCCCTGATCGGATCAGGTGGCGCTCTAGATCTTTGACAGGTGGATGAAGGTGAATATTCTGCAAGTTGTAGAATGTGATGGACGTTGCGTGGTGGTCGTCGCTGTAGAGAGAGAAATGGCGGGTGTATACGATCATAAGCTCTGTCGCAAGCGATGACCGACTCGGTCATGATGGCTTTGTCCGGATTTGTTGTTGAAGCGGCAAATTTGCTACGTGTCAAAAGCCCGCCAACGTCATCCATTTCGAACTCTTTCCTTTCTTAATTATTTATTTTATTTGGGTCGAGTTTAAAGTATTTATTTGTTTATTTATTTATTTATTATTGCTTATTAATATTTATTGTTTTTTTTTGTAATCAATAGGCTCTCCGTTTTCTATACTTACCGTGTGTTAATATTATTCTTTTTACCTTTTTGTGTGTGTTTTTTTTTTTTTTTTTTTTGTATGGAGGGTCGACCTCTAAACAGGGCCCAGATGAGTAATGCCTGGTCCGTCGTCCTCTGGACTCCTTATTTTTTAAAATTTATATATATATATATATATAATTAAAAAAATTATAATATTAATTAATTAATTTATTATTTTGTTCTGTGCTCCAATAATATTAGGCCGACACTGTTTTTATCTTTATTCTTTTAGAAAACTTTGAGCTAAATAAAAATAAAAAATTTTATTTTCTCAGCTTGGAACACTCTTAACTGGAGACAGCTTTTTGATTCAATTCATGGAGAGTCATTAAACCGATCAAATCAGAAAAAACATCTCCATGGATTAAATAAACAGAAAACAATATGCAAGGATTAATTATTCATTAGGAAAGGATTAATTATGCTCTCAGAAAGTAGTATATATAAAAGATATTTTTTCAATATAACCATCTAATTTATTATAAAGATAATGTCACAAAAAAGAATATGTTGTGAAGTACATGACCCTTTATTTTTAGAGGATGTGCAATATACAACCAACTAGGACGTTACATTAGAAATTTTATTTTTTTTAACTTAAAAAAGAAGAAAGTGAACATAAAAGCTAATGTCATAAAAAATAAGAGTAATCTATGGTTGCATTACAACTATTTTTTAGTTTCATTATTATCATATATTACACAAAATAGACATTTTCTTTGTATAGATTACGTGACATTTTTTCACAAGTGCAATATATTTTTTGCATTAGACCACTATTTGTACATTCAAAGTTAGTTATTAAGACGAAGCTTTTAAAATGCTCTTTGGCCACAATGTCATATATAAAAAAAAATTTGCTTTCTTACAGTACAAGCTTCTTTATTTAAACATAAACTTTAGTAATTTTAGACTGATGATGATGGCTTTACCTTTATTTAAAGGAAGATACAAAATCATTGAGACTTTTTATATTTCTAAGATTTTCTTCTATCAGGTCTTACTAAATTCCTTTATTGTGATTTTTTTTTTGTATTTTTATGATAATTATGATAATATATCAAGTGCAACCATCATCAAAATCCAACATCATTTTTCTTTCTTTCTTTGTTTTGTTCTTTTCTTAATCAAACATGCTTAAAAGTAAATAATGCGAGAGTAGCATTTGAACCATGAGGCTTGCTAATGGGCATCTAACTTAGTCCCACAAAACTACTTGTAAGAGCATTCAATGGGTGTGTCTGTGCACTGTTACGTCAATCCATCTCCAACTCAAAAGAGGTACCGTACCTACCTCTTTTCCAGGACGAATCTGACTTGAGCATCAATCTTTAGCTGACATTTTTTTGCTTGGGTGTCGCTAAAAAGTTGGCACAGATGCTATTTGTCAGACAGAAATATATATATATATCTCAGCCAGCTTACTGTACACTCATCTTTGTGTGCCCAATACGTACCTAGGTCAAAATTCTGACCTAAGCATTACTCTTAAGTATGACCCATAAGTATGACCTCAAGGGCCTTGTGTATGATAATGTAGTTATGGTTGCTACCCTCAGTGTATAGCACCATCCATGCTTACCGTCTCTACCAAAATGACTAGCCACCTCACATGGAGGCAGATATGCGGTTGTAGGTCACCTGTACTCAAAATCTGCACCAAAATTTAGGTAGCTCATAAACTAAAAGTCACGGATAGATTTAACCTTAAATGTTAATCCCAGTTGAGGAAGATCACCCGCCATATCATGAAACTGTAATATTCAAACTTCAAACTAGTTTAATGAGTTAGAATAAAAGTAGGAATCAAATACCCATCAGAAGAGTAAAGAAAGACATTAGCACGAAGAGAAGGCAACCCAAGATGTCTTGGGCATTAAATTTACCGGCATGCCATGCACGAGAAATGAATCAAGTTTCTAAAGCCGCATGCAATTTGGCTCTCTTTCTTTCTCTTTGCCCTTTCTTGCATAAAAAAGTAAACAAACTGAAAAATTCCATTTGAATTGGAATGCCAATAACCACAGTTCATCCACCAATTACAATTTTTTGTTATAAAATGTGCTCTCTCCATTGGACTGTACATTTGGAGAAAACCAACCACAAATCACTACACCCATCAGTTCATACACGCCTTGGAAGTACCCCTCCATGTTCACTTACACTACCTCTAAGTCTGTAGAAGGCCAACTTCCGGGTAGTCCTCAGGGGGCCTGATCTGCTCAAGTGTCTACTCTCTGAATCTCCAACTCCAGCAAAACTTGTCAGAGAAAGAGGCCGATTGTCCGTCTCTTCAAGAGGTCCTGAACTGTAGTCCATTGTTATGAAAGATGAAGCATACCCGTAAGTTATGCGTGGGGTGGCTCCATCGTCAGTCCACCAACCACCAGTAGAAGGGTCAAGGTTGCCTCTAAATTCACCATCAACACCAGATGAAGACTCCTTCTGGCTACTGCAATCGCCACAAGTTCCATCCATGTCATTGTAAATTAGCTTCAAAGCTTGCACGACTTCGCCCATGAAGGGTCTTTGTGTGACCTCTGGGTGGACGCACATTGATGCAATGGCTGCAACACGTGCCATGTCATCAAAGTCATAGTTCCCAGCCAAGGAGGGATCCACCAATTGCTCTAACCCTTCTCGGGTAGTAAGCAGCGGTCGTGCCCAAGTGACAAGATTCTCTTGTCCCTGAGGTTGAGACATATCTACTGGCTTCCTCCCTGAAAGAAGCTCTAGCAGTACAACTCCGTAACTGTACACGTCACTCTTGACAAGTAGATGGCCTGTCATTGCATATTCAGGAGCAACATACCTGCAAAAATCATAGCAAAAGAACCATGCATTGATCCATCAGTATTGTATTGTTAATAAACTTTAAATTATCTCAAGTAGTATGACTTGGTGTGATTTATACTAAACATACCCAAATGTGCCCATAACTCTGGTGGAAATATATTGACTTCCCTCTGTAGCTTCCCTTGCCAAGCCAAAATCTGATACCTTGGGATTGAAGTCATCTTCCAGTAGAACATTACTGGCTTTGAAATCCCGATGTATCACACGAGGATTGGAGTCTTCATGAAGATAAGCCAACCCTCTTGCTGCACCAAGGGCAATCTTAAGCCTAGCATCCCAATCAAGGGCTTTCTCTCTCTTGTCACTACCTGCATATCAAGATATGGATATTTGACAAAATCATAGATGAAGTTTTTTTTTTGAGACTGGTATCCTCAAAATTATAGCTGAAACTCAGAAAAGCAGTTCAGAATCCAGACATACCATGTAAGTGAGACTCAACACTTCCATTGTGAACAAGCTCATATATTAAGCAGCGTTTCCGTCCTTCAATACATATGCCTATCAGTTTGACCAGGTTACGGTGATGCAATCGGCTTAGCATCTCAACTTCTGCCATAAATTCACGGTCGCCACTTTGGTCCTCCCTAGTAAGTAATTTAACAGCAACCTCAGATCCATCTTCCATGATCCCATGGTAAACTCGCCCAAATCCTCCTTCACCCAAAATTCTCCTTGAACTGAATTTTTCTGTGGCCTTCTCAATTTCAGTGAATGAAAATGTTTTCACTGAAAGCATGGAAGTAGCCATTGCAGAAACAAGGGAAATTGATGTTGAGCTATCAAAGACACTTGATAAGATGGATCTGATTCCTGCAATGTAGCACACATGAGAACTTGCCATGACTTGTTTCTTTCTTTTTTCTCTACTAAATCTCAGAATGTCAAAATGCTGATGAAAATAATCAATCATCCCTATGTGTCAATTAGGCTAATTGGACTTACAACTAAGGTGCAAGAAATCAGTAGAACAAAGTCCAAGATTCCTGATTTGAACCTTGAGAAATTAAAAGGATAATGAGATGCAAATAGAAGAAGACTTGAAATTAAAAATAGTGGAATCAACATTCAACTCACCACCATATTGATAAATTGAACAGTTTTATGCATGCATAATTTGCTCAAAAAATATACATGCATGGCAGAGTAGATTGGTTCATCTGTTAAGGCTACTACAGAACCATATATAAATTTTGAGGGTGAATGGAGTTAGTTTCAGAATTTCAGTTGCAAGGATATAGACACTTCAGATTATGGTTTAATGCACTAAGAAGAGGGTCCAGAGCTTCGGATTTTTGTGCTGGGAGGAATGATAAAAATTGAACTCTTGGAGCTGCTCTAAGACCATTGAAAAAGCTCTAGTTTTTCTATTTGGTAATATAGTATGGAAAAACAGAGTGTGGTGACCTATCAATACAAGTAAATGTAGAAGAAAATGGAGCAAAAATAACTTAGATGACAAATTTTTACAAATACCCAAGAGAATTAAAATGAGCTTCTATTTATTCATTGTTATAAAGAATGAGCTGGATAACAACATAAATCTAGAACATGAAATTGGATAGTAAAAGATAAGAACAATAGCCCCACTACTTAATTAAAGAATGAAAATTAAAAGTCACATTAGTTGATGGGGCAAAGAAGGCAGTTTATTTGCTACCGATGACTACAACCTCCTTTTCTTTCAAATTCTCTTTTACACAGGCGACAGGTTCCATAGCAATTTTATTAATCACTATGTTAATACTCAATTCGATCAGTCACAAATGGTTTACAAGCAAAGCTCATAATCATAATAATATAACTTCCGGAAATTCACAAATGATGCATCTCTTTGTTTTAACGTTGGATGGAGAGCTATTTATGCTCTGCCATTTGTGGCCAGTTCAAAGTTATAACTCATTCAAACTGGTGCAAATGCAGTCAGTTCAGTGTGATTCTATCTAGTAAATCCCAATATCTACTTAATTTCAATAGACAAGACACATTTATCTTGAAACTGAAAGTCAATAATTGTTTCAAGCGACCATGTTTGAGCTTCAACACCCCAGATCAACTACAAGTTTTATTGCATCAAAGATTCTTTCAATAAACATACTGGCATCTTTCTGACATCAAAGAAATACTGCACAATATTAAGCAGACTTATTCAATATGTGAATTTAATGCAAGATGCAATCATAAAAAGAATTCAATACATCAATGTAACATGCATATGGTATTAGATTTGAATGGTTATCATTAACAGATCTGGGAGAATACCGTTAGTGAAGTAGGGTATTGTAATAGCTTGAGGAAAATAATCATCTCCCAATGGGTAAGGCAGTACATGCTAGGCTGGGGATAAAATATCAGTGCCCAAATTGATACAGTTTATATATGCTTGTTATACAGTGAAATAGCTATCTTAGCCTAGGCATCTAGCGTGAAACATATTCTTTCCAACCTTGCTAAGAAAGAAAATGATGGGAATCAATAGGGTTTGGAGAAGAAAAAAAAAAGCGTAAAAAGAAAATAAAAATTCTTTCGAGAGAAAATGTGAGTAGTCAGACATACATAATTGTTATAGGAAAATAGTAGAATTTCTCAAGAAAAAGATTTTTTTCAATATCCAGCCATTCAATTTTTTGTGTTACTGGAAGGAGGAAAAAAACAATGCCACAGAAAGTGTACAGTTGTAATTAAAAAT
Organism: Tinospora cordifolia; assembly: GCA_030144865.1. Lineage (NCBI taxonomy): Eukaryota > Viridiplantae > Streptophyta > Magnoliopsida > Ranunculales > Menispermaceae > Tinospora > Tinospora cordifolia. The sequence continues at coordinate 6,057 of JAJIYU010018889.1, forward strand.
ATATATATAAAAAGTTTGCAGAGCAATATAAATTTGTGCAATGGTTGAATTATTGGTACATGGTATGGAGAGAATTAAGGATGTGTCATTAAGACCTAATAACAAAGTTGGTAAGAAGAGAAAAAAAGGAGGGGAAAGATTCATTTTATCAGTACAACTGGAGTTATATAAGTCAAGATCACTCTCTTAGCACCTGAAATGTGGAACTTAATAAGGCATGGTCAATGGATGAAGCTTCGGCCATTGCGGATTGAGGAATGGATAGTTTATGCAGACTTAATATGCATGAAACTTAATTTATATTATTAATATGGAAATGGGATTTTAAAACAACTATTTGGTTACACCATTTGCCTACATAAGAAGAAACTCTTGAAAATCTCATTATGTTTACATCCAAATATTGCATATGCTAGTTAAAAAACATTCTTTGTCAAATTTGGATCTTTCTCAACTCATATATAACATCAACTAGTTACAAATGCCTTTCTTTCCCAATTTGACACATGGTTTTCGATCACTATGAAACTATGGCTATTAAAAGCTTTTTCCGATAAATATGGAAGATTGATTCAAGGTGATTTATGCATTATTTGAAGTCAATACTACATACAAATAGAAACGGATTTGATAAGGTATGTCAACAATACTAATAACTCTAATCTTTGTTTGCAAGGTTTTATTAAAATATGCTACACAACAAAGTCGAGGGTACTATGATAGCCAAGAACATGCTTCAGTAGGCAACAGCTTGAATCTCCCATAAAGCAGGCCATTGACCGTAAGTTTTCTAGTGAGAGGATTGGGAGATTTGCATATATCTCAAGGGTATAGTTTTCTAAAAGGTCTAGATGCCCTTGGATAGAAAATAAATATATAATATCTTGAACAATGCAAGGAGGGTGGATTGTAATAATCCCACATCGGCCGAACCTTAGAGTTGAAACTGGGCTATGAGTGCATACGCGGGTGTTCACAGTGCCGAGGCCTTTTAGGGGTGGCTCGAGTTCGGGACTCTCTAGGAACAAAACCCCCACGGTGTGTCCGTGACTAAGTGAGGACAATATCGTCACGTAGTGGGACCCGGTGTGTTACACAGAGCCTACCTACTAAATTGAAATTCCAAGCGAAGACCAAATGTGGTACCTACACCTCTAAAGGCATCTACTTCAGAAAGGTTTGTAGCTAAACATTGACATATACGTGAGGGGCATTTATTGCTCTTGATGGCAGCATATTAGCTTAGAAATATATTTGTACTTATCTATCTATATCAGTAAGCTCTATGTTATCAAACTTCTCTAATAAACCAATTTTTAAGTACAATACTGAATTGAAAGGAGGAGATTGCACCTGTATGATAACTTGTATATCTAATTAGTTTCATTAGGTGCAACACCCTTCTTGATCTTGACTTGAATGCATTTCTTGTTTGTGGAAGAATTCAAATGATAAAATGATATGTTTTCATTACAAATAAACTTTAACATGCACAAATATTTCTTTGCCTGTTGATTTTCTCAACCAATTGATTATTTTGTCAATATTTTCTACTAGGTGAACCCTATAGTCACTAAAGGTGCAATTCATGTTTGTATGCATATATATATATATATATATATATATATATGTATGTATGTATGTATGTATGTCCAGTTAATCTGAAAATATTTTAAAGCATTTATTAAAAATCCTAAAATTCTCATTTAGCCTCATGCAGTTTTGTCAAATGGCATAATATTATCAAAGAATCTGCACCAGTGGACCTCAATATGTATATTGCTGGACACAGAATCATGAAGTAAACAGATGCAGGCTTCATGTTTATCTGTTGCATAAGCTTCTTGTTATTGCGACCCCTCCAACATGCTAATTATCTTAACCTAGAACCTTTCTTTTGGCATTGTGTAGATTGGAGTCAGCTTTGCAGATGGGCCGTTGTATCCAGGCAAGGCATACCATTGAATCCACTGTATGTTTACAGTTACACCCAAGCTCAGTAGTTACCGGTAACCATTCTGACAGATAATGGTGGTGCATTTGGCCAAAAAAAAAAAAAAGGCATTCACAGCAATGAATGCATTCACAAAAGTGCAAGTACTGGCAGTAAACACATCTATTTAGAATTTTTTTTTTTTTCTTTTCCTTAACTTGGCAAGATAATATGCTCAATCCATCTACTAAATGTTGCAAAAGCTTTGTCAACTCAAGAGGATACTTGACAAAGCATTTTAGGATGTCTCTCCTCCAAGGTTGTGAAACAAAAAAAATTAAGCTAAAATCAAGAGAATCATACTTAAATTATTAAACCAATATATAAAAAAACCTTGCATGTGGTATCCATGTCTGTGCCCAATGATATAATCACGGGCAGAGTACATTCTTATCAATTTCTGGACCATAAATCCATTCAGAATCACATTTTAATGCAACCATATGTTTTCTCAATATAAAAATATGAGCAAGGGTAACAGTAAGTGAGTGCTTAAAAAATATGAATATGACCATACCGGATCTTTTAGTAATAGATGAGGTGTAAGCCGGACCAACAACAGGTGATGGATATCCATGCTTCTTGCATTTCAAAAGAATGGAAACAGCTCCAAAGCAGACCATGAGGAGTACAAAGGCAGACAAGGCAATGACAAAAATGGTTCTAGAATTCATTTTCTGATTCTTCCTGAGAACATTTGCCATGATTGGATGTTCTTGACTTCCCCTAGGCCCCATTGGAACCCCAGATGGTGGGGAGGAAGGAAGTCCTGAAAAACAATGTTATAATGGCTAGAAATAATATGTATACATCACACAAAAATGGAAGGTATTAAGCGAAGGTCATTACCAGGATATTGAATGTAAATAACTTCATAGTTGCCAAAAAGAGTCGCATTAATGGGCACCTTTTTTTGCCAAAACCTCTCATAAGTTAGTAAAGCAGTGGTGTTATCAAATTTCTCCCCTAATGGGACCAAGTTAACGTCAACTACTGTTTTGCCCTGATCTTGACTATCAGCACTTGCACCCATTATCCTCACTTGACTCTGTTTGAGATAAAGGCCTGCTGCAACCTCAATTTCTAGCTCTTCAACCAGTGGAAAGACTGCATATGGAGCCACTCCAAGATGTAGTTCAACTTGCATAGGATACACACAACCACAAGGTGAACCAATAGGTGTTGAAGTAAGAGGCTCAGAACAAACTATCTGATCACAGCCTGTCACATTCCAATACAAAACCATAAAAATAATTACTTTTAACAACATGCTGACACCAGGAAGAAAGCACCAACTACACACATGGGTGGAATAGCTAGAGAATTTGAAGCTTAGAATCATCCAAAAAGCTCAAACCTGGACTTTCTGATACAGTAGGAGGTAAGACTGCATGTTGCTTCCTCTTATGATGATGATGGTGGTGGTGGTGATGTCTTAACCAGAAGATTCTACTAGGGCTAGCTGCAGGACCTGAAAATGATGACTAAATATTATGTTACAAATTACAAAAAACTAATGAAATTGAGGTTAAGAGCATAGAACATACCATTATATGAAGGAGAAGGAGCGGATGCAGGAGCTAATGCCAAAGAATGAAGACTCGTAGATTTTTTTGGTAATTTGGAAAAAGAGAACCTCAGAACTGCTGGAATTGGAATTTCTGCAAAAAACAGTTGAATACATATATGGGGTATGTTAAATAGCATGTAGAGATGGGGAAGGAATTTAAAGTGAAATCAAACTAATTCATCATCAATAGTGAAGTATTCACAGAAAAAAAAGAAAGGTAAAGACATTAGCAATTCCAAGCCTATTGAATAATATAGAGTTTCCACTTTCCAACCCGAATAATGCAAATTGTGATTGTAAAAATGACCTAAGTGGCAGAGAAGGTGACTATGTTCACAAGGTTTAACATTTCAGCCAATGAGAGTTGGAAGTTTCCAAACAGGGAAGGACAAAACCAGTAGAATTCTGGTGGCCCTGTAAAAGATAGTTTTGAAAAAACAGTGTTTTCTTCTACTCTACTGCCAAGAGCCTTTATAGCTATGAATGAATCAATTGATGAAAAACAATGTCTAATGTTCCTGCACGTCCAGTTTCACATGGCAACCATACCCTGCCATCCAACAAGGCTATTCTACAACCCAAACCTATGACCAACTTGTCACATGGCAACAAATCTTACCATTATGTCAAGGCTTCATTTCATTTCAATCTTAATTGAAGATCGAAATAGACCAATAGATGATCTCTTCACTCGAGAGACCATTCTAACAAAACTTCTACCTTAACCAAGTTATACATGAAACTAATAACCAACAAAGGGTTCAAGGAGCTGGTAGATGCCAAGCACTAAAGACCCACTTTAGGGAGAGGTCTTATTCAAGTCTATGCCTCCCACCATTAGCTGGTCATCAATAGCATTGACTTGTGCCCAGCCCATTCACACATACATACATCCATGCATCTAACACTTAATGATTGTTGAAACTAACTTTTTTCTAAATATAGCTGTTAAAATAAGTAAGTTTTCAAAATAGCATTTTATTGAAGAACGCGTGCTGATAAAAATTAGTTCATACTAAAGCTTCTTAGCTAGGTTTAATGAGGCAAATTGTATCTGAAAGTCTTAATAAGTAATTTTATGCAGCTCAGATTAACATGACATGCATGAATTGTAAGATCTATAAATCCAAACAAGCATTTTTAATAACTATGTTTTCAATTCTATTTAATCTAAGCATTCCATGGATGATATTGGATGCTAAGTTCTCCATCTTAGTATATCACAAACAATATCTTCAGGGTCCACCATTTGTCAAAACATCAAACTAAAACTTTTGGACATAGTCAATTTCTAATTCTGCCCTTTTTGAACTTATTTTCTGTTTGATTGCAAAGGTTGAGTAGATCACAACATGGTTCAATAAATATACTCAAAACTCTTC
>JAJIYU010018890.1:0-11006 GCA_030144865.1 Tinospora cordifolia
ACATTCACCAACTCGTCTTAGTATCTCGAAAGAACCAATAAATCTAGGTGATAGTTTTCCCTTGATCCCAAAACTCTTGATTCCTTTCTAAAGGCTAATCCTCAGGAAAACTCTATCACCTGGATCAAATTCTAAAGGTTTTCTTCTCTTGTCAGCATAGCTTTTCTACCTACTTTGAGCTGTAGTTAACCTCCTTTGGACCTGTCTTGTCTATTCATTCATTTCCTGCACTAAGTCAAGCTTTGTGAGTACATGGTCCTCAAAGTCTGCCCAACATGATGGCGATCGACAGGGTCAACTATAAAGTGCTTCATATGGAGCCATTTCTATGCTTGCCTAATAATTGTTATTATAGGCAAACTCTGCCAAGTGTAAGTACTTGGTCCAATTGCCCTTGAAGTCAAGGACACATGCTCTCAACATATCTTCCAATATATGTATAACCCTCTTAGATTGCCGATCTGTTTGAGGATGGAACGTAGTACTCATAGCGAGTCCACTACCGAGTTCCTTCTACAGGATCTACTAGAACTGAGATGTGAATTTGGAATATTTGTCCAACACAATGGTTTTGAGTACACCATGTAGCCTTACTATCTCCTTAACGTATAGCTCTCCAAGTTTTTCCATAGAATCTGTAGATCAAATGGGTAGGAAGTGAGCTACCTTCATGAGGCAATCTACAATTACCTATACTGTGTCCTCTCCTTCTAATTCCTAGGTAAGCCACTCATGAAATTCATTACAATATTGTCCCACTTCCACTCGGGAACTGTTGTAACATCCCTGATAGTCTTCTATGTTCTGCTTTCACCAGCTGACATATTAAACACTTAGAGACATATTTGGTAATGTCCCTCTTCATGCCTCTCAACCAATACACTCTCTTGAGATTCTGGTACATCTTATCTTGTCTTGGATGCATAGTATACTTCGTCTGATGAACCTCATCCAAGATGGTTCTTTTGCTCTACCCACTCTTGGAAATATAGATTCTATCCCCAAGTCTAAGAATACCATCTGCATCAATTTTGAAGTCTATGTGCTTCCCTAGCTTGGCAACCTCAATTAGATCATTAATCCATGTATCCCCTTTTTGCTCATCTCTTATCTAATGTAAGAGATCAAGGTAGCAAGTCATCACACAAATAAACTTGGTCCTTGTCTGAAGTTATACCCAAGTCATAGTCACTAATCAACTGATACATTTGACCCTTTTCTTCATCCTTCTTACTAAATTTTTTACTAAGTGCATCGACTACCATGTTAGCCTTCCCTGGATGATAGTGTAGTTGAAAGTCATAATCTTTCAGGAATTCTATCCACCTCCATTGTCGAAGGTTCGATTCCTTTTGGGTATAAACATACTTCAAGCTCTTATGATTAGATAATAAATTGAAACTCTCCCCGTAGAGTTAATGTCACAAGATCTTGAATACAAAAACAATTTCTGCTAACTGTAGATCATGTGTGGGGTAATTCTTTTCATGGATCTTCAACTGAAGTGATGTAACACCCCAAACCCCAAGAGACAGGATTAAGCTCAACAACAAGGCAGATTGGATTATATGTTATATTTACAAATACACAACTTGCATCGCAATTCCTTTATTTAAACACTTATTGATAACATTCATGGATAGATCACAATGTATTAAATTTTAATTCAATAAGGCTATACAATTAGATAAAGGAATACTTCAAACTCGTTATTTATTCAAATAAAATAAAGTTACATTCTTAAATCAAAACTTGAGTACATAACTTTCAAAACTTAAATGAAATTCAGCGGAAGTCTTAAATTCAAAATTTGGGCAACATGCCCTTAAAATAGAACATTCAAAACTTAGAAATAATATAATATCAATGACCTTCATGATTCAAGTCAATTTCCTAAAAAAATAAAAGGAAGGGGTGAGTACATAGCCCAGTGGATCATTCATTAAACAACTAAGTTACTATTTCAAATCAATTGCACATCCAAATTCAAACATTTTCATGCATTAAGTGATTCAAGCAATTTTTTGGTTGTAGTTGACGTTAAGACTGAAAGGGGTTTTACTCCCTTGATGTTCTTAATTTAGATACCCTTCTTTAGGGTGGAAAAATATTTCTTTGTCACTTTCCATTAGATGCCACATACCAAGTATCCCTTAGTTGCGCCCTGCAACTACATACTCCAAGCATGTGTTAATAACACTCATAACACTCATATAGGTCACTATGACAATACGTGGTTCTTATCTTCAATTTCTTATATTTAAGAATCACATAATCATAAAAGAAATTCAAAATGTAAATATTATAATTTTAAACAACCAAGAAAGCATGAAAACATTACATTGCATGCTTGAAATATTGAATTAAATCATACACATGGATTCTAAGCATGGCATGCTCTCATGAGTGATTAAAACATAAAAACATGCTAACTAAAATTAAAATATAATTAAACATGTTGAGACTAAAATAAGACATGCTGAAAATTAGAATTTAAACAAGCATGAACGTGCTAGAAATTTAAAATAGCAACGTAGATGTTTAATAAATCTCCTCCACCTTAATCCGAGTTTTTGTTGAATCCGGTAGAGGTTCGCCTTATCGACTACTTTTAGAACTTTAAACCACCAACAAGACTACTTCAACAACTCTCTAAAATACTGAAATAAGAACTTCTCACACAAAAAAGAAAAGATAGTGAGAAGAGGTGCCAAGAAGAAGGTAAGAATAAGTAAAGAGGGAAGTGTCAACTCTTTGCTTTGGGATGAGATTAATGTGAGCAAGAAGGGGTATTTATAGGTGTTTATGAGCACAAGGGGGGCATCTAGGGCAACTAGGGAAGCTCATCACATTTGGGCATATTTTCAAACTCATAAGGGGATGGTTTGGGCAAGAAAGGCAAGTGTCTTTATGGTTGGCAAGTGAGACCACTAAGGTTTTCAATCCAAGTGTAAGCAAAATCTTTGAACCTTATTTGTTTCTTTTATGTGTGTGAACACAATTAAAGGTTTATAATACATTCTAATCTCTCTTGGATGTCTTCTATTAGTTTAATATATTGTGATTCATAAAATCAAATAAGTTTCTAATGAGCACACAAAAACAAAGCTTTAGAATGGTTCTTATTTCCCTTGGATTCTCTCCCTTTTTGGCTCCACATGTGAGCATGAGGCAAATTTCTATTTTCTAATTTTTTTTCTAGGTAAAGGAATCTTTCTATGTCTCTTTAAATCAGTCACTCTCATTAAACTTCTATTTTGGGTTTGTCACATATGTGCCCACACACACACTTATGAGACATTTTATATGTAACCTTAGTATACATGATCATTTATCTTGGCACATGGAATCATTCTTCATGGTTTCTATAGGTGTGGACATACTTGACCATTTACATGGCACATGGGATCATTCTTCATGGTTTCAAATAATGGACACGTCTCATGGAACTTAGGGTAGGGTAGGATGATCATGGTGTTCCACCCATGTGATTTGCACATGTTAGGGGTGGCCATGACTTCATGGGTTCACAAAAATCAAATAAAAATTGATATCTCTTTATTTACATGGAAATATAATTTATATCCTATAGTTTTAGAATCACATGAACCTAATGCACATTTTAAGGTATGATTTGGCCTAAGGTGATTTTCCCTCAAAAACTTTTCTTATTTAAGACCCACTGAAGTCACTAGGCAAATGAAAATCTAAATCTTGGCCAAATTGTTCTGATTTTCGTATATGTCATTCATTTTGTTAGTTCATGTTGTTTCTTTACGTTTCAAGTCATTTCGATGCCCCGAAACCCTAAATGTCAATTCTTTCTAATTTGGACCCCTTGAAGGGCGTTTGTCAAATGAAGACATTAACCTCGACCAATTGTTCTAATTTTTGGATATGTTATTCATTTTGTTAGTTCATGTTATTGCGTTTAGTTTTGGGTCATTTCGATCCCCTAAAGTACCTTAAATGACAATTCTTTCTAATTTGGACCCCTTGAAGGACGTTTGTCAAATGAACACCCTAACATTGACCAATTGTTTTAATTTTTGGATATGTTGTCCCATTAGTTGGTTTGAGTTACTATACTTAATTTCAAATTATTTTGGGTCCCTAAAGGTCACCAAATGAGACTTTCGAAAACCTGCCAAATTTAGCCCTGAAATGAGCCTGGTTTTATTTTGCACCTAATTTCACTGAATTAATCTTGAATTTCATTTAATTAAATATAGAGTTTTCATGGTATTACATGTGAAGCATGAGCTACTGATGTGAAGCGTAAGCTATTACCTTCCTATCTTACATCAATATAGCACCCAATCCATTTTGCGATGCATTAGTATATAAGACATACTTCACACCATGAGTAGGTGTGACTAAGATGGGTGTTGAAGTTAACCAATTCTTCAATTCTTAGAATGATTGTTCGTACTTATCATCCCAAACAAATTTCTCTCCCTTTCTGGTTAACTTGGTCATTGGTCCAGCCAACTTCAAGAAGTCTTAGATAAACTTGCGGTAATACCCAGCCAAACCTAAGAAGCTTCCAATTTTTGTCACTATCTTAGGCCGCCTCCAATTGGATAGTGCTTCTACTTTCTCTAGGTCTACGAATATTCCTTTATTTGAGACGACACGACCAAGGAACTTAACCTTTTTCATCCAAAACTCACTTTTGCTAAACTTAGTGTAGGGTTCATTTCTTTTCAGCATCTCTAAGACAATCCTTATTTGCCCCACATGTTCAGCCTCTAATCTAGAGTATATCAGAACATCATCAACAAATACAGTAATGAACTGATCTAAATACTGTCTGAAGACTCTATTCATCAAATCCATAAATGTAGCAAGTGCATTGGTCAACCAAATTACATTATTGTGAACTCAAAATACCTATATCGAGTTTCAAAGGCTATCTTGTGTATGTGAGACTCCCAGATTCTCAATTAATGATATCTAGACCTTAGATCAATCTTGGAGAAATAAGTAGCTCCTGTCATTTGATCAAATAGGTCATTTATCCGAGGCAATGAATATTTGTTCTTTATTGTCACTCGATTTAACTTCCGGTAGTCAACAAAAAGTCTCATAGATCCTTCCTTTTTTCTTCAATAATAGAACTGGAGCATCCCATGGTGACTTATTGGGTTTGATAAGTCCCTTTTTACGAACTTTATCTTGCTGTGTTTTCAGCTTAATCAGTTCTACTGGTGCAATTCTATAAGGCGAAATAGCTATGGGATTAGTGCCAGGATGTAACTCAATCTTGAACTCTACCTTTCTGTGCGGTGGTAGTCTAGGTAGGTCATCTAAAAATATGTCTACATATTCTCGTACTACAGGTATCTCCTGTATTTCTTTAGATTTTTCAACATCCTCTTCTAACAACTATTTGAAGTCTTCTTTTTGTTTCAAACAATGCAGCATAGCTACCATAGGACTTCTTGGCAATCTTTGCATATTCCCATTTATTTTAAGTACGTCTCGAGAAGGCAATGTCACAGTCACCCTCTATTTTTGACAGTTTATCTTGGTTTGATATAAAATCTTGATAGTTTAGTAAATTTCTATTCATACTTGGCCACAACCATATTCTTCTGTGTGAATCTGATGAACTCTGACTTTATTCATTTTGCCTTTGCCATGGAGAAGAAGTGTGAATAGATTAAAGTCTTAAACTATTCCCAAGTCATAGTAAACACTTTTGTAGCAGGATTATTCATGACCATCTCCCACCAATGATAGGCAGGTCCCTCAAACTGGTTCACTGCTAATGCGACTCTCTTGGTGTCAATTGCCCCAAAGGTATTCAAATGCTTGTTCATCACAGTGAACCACTTATCAGCAGCTACATAATCAGCCAAACCCTCAAAAGTACTGGGTCGTAACTTCTGGAATTTTATCAACAAGTTCTGATATTCATAGTCACCACCGTCCTAGCTGGAGCTATTGCCATTGGCACTCCTTCCTCCTTTTGCCCAGATTCATCGATATTTTCATCTTTCATACCGTTGCCCCTTGTTTTTACCATTATCTACAAGCCAAAAGTCATTTTAGCATCCATCAGTTCAATATGATATTAAACAATAGAAATTTCAATACTCAAAGAGAATCATAATCTAATCTCAATTCAATTTGGATTACGCAAACCCCTTTTATCTCAGAATCCAAATACCGAATGCTTTTGCAACTCATGATAAGTGTCATCTTTCATATCTTTATTCATAGTTGTGATCCTATTGTCAAAATAACTTTTCTCGCATCATGCGTGCTATCATGACACTTACCTTTATAGCCTATCAGTCTATGCTTATAAGTTTGAAATTGGCAGTCTTCTAGCCCTCATGTTTGTTTTGGGTACAGGATTTTTGGTTTCATATCATAGTATTCAAAATCATAGCATCAAGTAACATGCAAACAAACATTCAATAAATCACATAATTCATGCTAGCATAGAGAGATTTCTAAGCTTTCATCTATGCCTTTGAGTTCAAGTATCACATACGACCCTTGCCCTGCGACATAGGCTTCTACTCAAAAATCTTATCATACCCAAACAATTTTACAAATGTCTTGATGACCAAGGTCTCCCAAGTTCCACTATACCTTATTGTCCCATACCAGCCAAGCATCGGAAAACAAGCTCTTCCAAAGTCACTGACCATTCACCAATCATGGCCCATCAATCTTCAAGTCTAAGATTCCTCCATATCCTTAATTTCTACGCGTCCCATACCATGCAAAAATCAGAGATATAGGATAATTTTGATCTTGTGTCCTGACCAAACAAGTGTTTCATTATTCACACATTTTCAATCTCTAACTTATGTCCTAAAAGTTTTATTTTTGATCCACTATGCCTCTTTAACTATAACACCCCATAATTTTGCAAGCTCGTCACATCATGAGTAATATAAAATAAGACATTATTTAGTAGAAATATGAAACTATAAAATAAGAAGAACAAAAAGAATAAAATAAAGTAAAAGAAATAATAGTTCTAAAATATATATATTTGAGGATGATTGATAGAAATCTTAGTTGAATTAAATGTTAGTGGTTTAGATTATCTTATCTTATACACATTTGTATTTATGGTGAATGAGCTTTAACATCAAAATTTTTGTGGTTAATGGAATTTTGTTGAAAATAAAATTTAATTGAAAACTAAAATGAAGAAGATAAAATAAGATAAAAATTTTGGCTAAAATAAAATAATTCATACTTATAATGGAAGAATTAAATTTTTGGATATGGTTGACAAATTAGGTATATACTAAAGTTTTTAAAAAATAGAAAAAAATAACAAATAAAAATTATAAGAAAAATTAAAAATTTTTTTTGCGATTTTGGACTAATAGAAAAAAAAAACAACAAATTTCTAGAATTATCACGAATAGAAGAAAGAAGAAAAAACAGGGGCGGTGCTTGATTTGTTTATGAAGCAAGACGATGGCATGAAAAAAAATGAAAACCGAAAAATTCTGGGCGTTGGTGGTGTGTTGCAGCTGGACGGTAAATGGGAGAAGGAAGTTGGAAAAGAAGAGGATCCAAGCAGTTGTATCGCACACAAAGGAAGACGAGGAAGGAATCAGCTGCTGCTGAGTTTGAAGATGAAAAATCTGTGCAGCTGTAATCTACGAACAGAGGAGGAAAAGAAGTAGAGACCGTGCTGCTGCATCTCTGGTTGAGCAAGGAAGAAGACCGTGCTTGCTGTTATGGGTTTTTATGCATTCTATGGTGCTATGAATTGCAAAAGAGAGGCAATGACATGTTTTGTTTCATTTTCTGGGTTTGGGTTACCTGGTCGTGCATCACAAAACAGAGGAAGGATGAATATGGGCAGTAACTGGTTGGGCAAATTGATGTTTTAAGATAGCTGGTGCATTCTGTTTTGGCGAAGAAGAGGAACATGAATGAAGAAGATGATAAAGTCTGTAGCTGCAATGTTAGACCGTGAATTGCTGTAGATGTCGGATCGCGGAAGAAGTTAAGAACGTAGCTGCTGTTGCTGGCTGTGATGCAGGGGAGCGTGAAGCTGAAATAAAGGAGATGGGAGGCTGCTACTGCAAATCACAAACTCCGAACGAAAGAAGCAAGGTTGCTGGCCGTGAAGATGGAAGATTTGATTTTGGGTCTGATGCACAAGAGGAGAATGAAGAACGAAGTTGAAAGAGGAAATTTCTAGGTTTGGGGAATAGAACAGGGCAAAGAAATTTGATTTTGGATTCAGGCGTCTTCAATTTCTGGTAATTTGGTTTGGCCATGATTTTTGGGTTTTGATGATGATGATCGAACAAAGTAAGAACGCAAAAGATGCGAGCTTGAACCGTGATTTGAGGAGTGAATTTGCTGGTTTGTGAATGGTTGTGAGTGCAGATCGTGAAGAAGTTGATGTTTGTGTGTGTGTGTGTGTCGTGGATCCGATTCTAATGTGAGATATGGGCTTTGGAAATTACTAATTCGTGGCTGTAAAACAGATAAAATTTAGATTGAAATTTTTGAGTTTGATTTTGATTTTCGTTGTTGGAAATTAGTGCGTTTGTGAAGTAGATGAGCCGCAAGAGGCATTGATTAGGGGTTTGGATTTCATTGTTGGTAGCTAATCCTGAAGAACAATGAAGAAATGACTGGAGATTTATTTTGATATGCTAACAGTGATATGTGTGTTTTGATGATGCGAAAAATGGGGGGCATGTACGTTGCTGCTACGTTTGTGCAAAAGAAGAACATAGTTGCTGTCGGTTAGGACATGAAACTGTGAAGGACACTGCTGCTAGTGTGTGCGCACCATGAAGCGGATGTGTGTGCTGTTGGAAAGAATGTGTGTTACTGTTTAAGTGTTACACGAAGAAAAATGAAGCAGAAATTATCGTTGCGTTTGTTCGCGCGAAGAAGACGAAGAGAGGTAAGAGATATGTATATATATATATTTTAGATTTTGAAATTTAGATGATAGGAAATTTATTGTTAAATGATTTTATGTGCAAACAAAAAGTGAAACTAAAAGTTTAAAACCTTATTAAATATTTTAGCAGGAATATTAAATTAAATTTTTGTGAATCCTAATGGATGCTAGAATGTAAATAATAAAGCTTAGAAAATTTAATGTTCGAATGTTAGAAATTTAATTTCATTTAGAAATTAAATGCAAATAGGAATTATCAAAATCTTCTTATTAAAAAAAAAAAGAGAGAAAAGAAGGGTTAAATTAATTATGAAAATTAGTTTAGAATATTTATTAATAATTTAAATTAAATTAAATTAATATTAGACTATTTATTAATCATTGAACATGAGGATTAATAGATTTAATAAAATTAAATTAATTAATCTTTTAAATTAGGATTGGAAAAATGATTTTCCAATACATTAATAGTTTTATTTAATATTAGAAATTTAAATATCCAATAATTTAAATCAGTTAAAAATATGAAAAAATAAGCTTTAGGAGTTGAAAATCTTTTATAAGAAAATGATAAAAATCTTAAGCCCCAAAACTAAACTTAGAACATTTAGAAGTTTTATTTTGTTCGAAATTATGTTAATTATGACATTAATAAATTATTTAACTTTCGAAGATTAAGTTATTAGAAGTCAAATTCAACAAAAAGGCTTGTAAGTAAATGATTAAAGTTGTATTTTCAAACTAAGGAAATTTAGAGGACTTTGAAGTATTTTAATTAGAATGTATAAAGTTATAGAATTTTGGAATAACTTTAAACTAGTTGAAAATTAATATTTGGACTTTATAATTATCTGAGAAATCATTTAAACTTAAGAATAATTTTATTAAGTGTTGAATTTTAGATTCTTGCATTTTAGAGTGTCGAGTATCTCGACAAAAAGCAAGGGAGCCCTGAAGATCTTCGAAATCAGGTGGGCGTGACTTCCTTGCTCATCTTTGAATGATGGGTGGTGTATGATGAATTATTTAATCCATGAGTAATTAGTTCATGACATGATCTCACATTTAGATTTACTCACTTATAGCATGCATGACTAGGAAAATGTGTATCTAGATCTTATTGTTTATTCATGCATCTTATCATGTTGAATTACCTGCATAGTGGATTATAATTTCTAGTATATAGAATGATGCTTGATGTGTTTGAGATTACTGTAAAACAAAAATAAGACGATGGTTTATTAAGAATCCACGTACTGCTGCGATTGTCGAGCTACAAAGTGAATCGTAGGTATTCCCACTCGAAACTGCCTATGATAGCTCGAAGTCTTTGGGAGACGGTACGATGCCATGGTAAGTACTCTCTCTTGGACTGTGATACTGAGATTTGACTGATTTTAGATGGTACATGAGGCCTCTATGATTACGATTAGATTGGATCACAGGGAACACCGAGAGGTAGCTCAACCCTCTTTCGGTCTTAGATCACAACCAAAACAAATTAATGTTTGAAACGCCTAATGTTTAAAAGTGTTTGTAATGTTTTAGATTGGGTCTGTATAATGCATCTGATGTGTAGGAACAATCCATTGAGCTTTCGAGCTCACACCCACTTTATTTTTCAAGTACATCTGGACGTAAAGTATGGTAACTTACATTAGAAGACTCACAGTTAAATTGGGTGCCTCATTGGGGAGGTTGTCCGGGATAGGAGACTTGGAGGTCATATTTTATGTAATTTACTGGATGGTTTTAATGTATTTACGTTGATTTGAACGTTGGTTTATTTTATCTTTAAATGACTTTTCTTGTTTAACAATTTTAGTTTTAATAATTGTAATACCTTGAAAACTAGATATCCAACAAAATGATATTCAAGGTCTCTTCAGTGAAATTTGGGTACAAAATGAAAATCAGCTCAGTTCAGGGCTAAAATAGGATGGGACCAAAATCTTCATTTGGTGACCCATATGAACCTAAAATGACTCAAAACGAAGTGAGGAGACATAAACCAACAAACTAGACAACATATTCAAAAATTGGCCCAATTGGCCAAAATTAGGGTTTTGCCCTACAGGGGGATCCAGATTAGGAAAGA